>RPOG01002220.1:0-102338 GCA_008086565.1 Thalassoma bifasciatum | reverse complement strand
TTAATGAATTATTAGGTCATAAAAACTGAATGTGTTTACAGTCAGAAATCCATACACCACCTTTAACTCCTGAATTACTCCTCTCCTATCCCACACCTTAACTCACCTGTGACACCTGCTGGCACCCTGCCTGCTCCCACCTCCACAGATTATAGCAACAAACGGTCATCCTGTACCTGCAGAGTGTTCCTCAGGAGCTATCAGCCACAGGACAGCTGTTTCTCAGCTCCAGCCAGAGCCTGGCACAAGACCTGGAGCTGACTTCAAACACGGCTCAGATGTAGACGCAGCAGCCTGCACATGTGCTGATGATCAGAGCTTCAACCCAGGTGTCACCTCTGCCAGTAAGACTGGAGGGACGGATTATGTTCATGCAGTGTTGGCAGACTGAAGCACTATCGTTTCAAAGAGTTGTGCACACTTCTCTTAAAAAAGCCAAAACTCTGGGTGAAAAAAATCTGACATTTGGTGATGTGGAAATTATTCGCATCTAACTCTCAACTCCAAACCCTTCACTCATTAAAAGTTTGCCTCCAAATATGACCTTAAAGAACTGTAGCTCCTGCACAATAAACAACCTCAGCCTCCACAAGAATCCTCTGAGGTTAAGTTAATTCATTGAGCATGGAGTACAGCTTGCTTTATACATATGTTTTGAGTTATATAGATTCCTTATAAAGTGGTGAAGGCTACAGGAAGTTTAAAATTCACCATCCTTCTTGAGCCTCAAATCAGCATAAAAATCTTAGCTTAAAACCAAGAGTGTTACTTTTCTTGAAGGGTCACTAAACCCCCTGTGTGTCACTGAATTGCATCCACCTTGGATTTTTGAAAGCATGCCTACAATTGAAATTGTGATACGACAACATTTAACTGTATAATCACACAGAATGATTTAACCAGCAAGATGCAGCCTTTGTGTTAAACACTACAATGAACCCAACGGCTGCTCTGGCTCCATGTGTGCACCTCGGTTATGACACTTAACTGCTTTTCCCATCACATAACCCAACATAACGTATGAACTAATCTTGCCCTGACGTGGCTCATTAGTTCTTGACATATTTTGAATGTTTTATTCACTTTTTCCACCCTCTCCTCACCCATATGAACGATTTTGTAAATAAAAGTTGACAATGTCATGAAGTGACTTTTAGCTTTTAGGACAGCCAATAGCTTATTTGCTTTCAGAGGAGTTGGCAAAGCTAAAAGGCAAACATCGTCAAAGTGAGTTTCCTTACAGGTCTAAATAAAAGAAAGTTTCCCAAAGCTCCAAACATTTTTCCCTGTCACTTTAAGTTGTTTTCAACAAAAAAATGTCACCATCTCTTCTGTTCAAACTGGTTATGTTGGATACAGCTGATTTCCTTACTGATCCAATTCTAAATAAAATTCAGGCTGGTATCAGCGATACCCATCTGATACCAATACTGATTATACCAGTTAGTTTGGTTATAAATAAAAGAATATCATGTAAATCAGGGCTGTCAAACTCAAATACAAATCAGGCCAAACTTTAAAACTTGGGCAAAGTCTCGAGCCAACATTGATACTTATTGAAAAAAAAATCTTCCTCCAGATACAACAATGAACCTTTTCATATGGACTCAAACTAGTGTTACTTAAACACTGAACATGGAACAAGAAAAGCTTAATACTTCACATTATATAACTTAATATTGCACACATGCGAATTTGAATGTTAAGAAAAAAAAACACATCAATGGTATTGGTGAAAAAAGCTCAAGTTTTCTGCCTTTCTTTTCGGCCCCCAGGCCAGAGTTTGACACCTATGGTATAGACACAGTAATTTTTTTTCCATCTTTTATAGCCTTTATTTTTCTAAGATTTCCAATTTTTTTATTCCAATTACTCTGTCTAATCTAACAACGCTTTGTTTATGTAATCCACTTTAGATGATCAGTTCTGTTGAGAACCTTACCTGAATAAATCTAGGAGCTGAAGTAGCCCCACACAAGACTCTGTCTATACTTTGCCATCGTGTTTCTTGACTGAGTGACTGAGTGAGCAGTGGGTTGCTGTGCGATTATGTATTATGAACTTAACCTGGCAAAAAAAGTAGTTCCCACCAACCGAGATTCAAACAAGGTTTAATAACTTTTCACCGTATTCCTGTCAATTTTAAACATTACTTCAAATGAATAAAGCATCAAAAGAATCAATATTTTGAGTTTAGAATAAATTTTAGAGTATAAGAATCTGGTATCGGTGGTATCCATATTTCAGTATCAATCCGTACGTTGTTAGTCCAAACTGCAGCAGGATAACCTTGGATGAACTGTTTTGAGATGGTGTTCATATCATTCCACCCCAGTGAGCAAGCTAAACAGCTTGTAAACCAACAAAAGCAAAATCTTATTCTCACAAAGAATCAGTGAACAGTTTTCTGTGAGTATTAGTTCAACAACCAAGAGGAATCTACAGGACTCAGGGATGCCCAGAAAGATTTATGGACAGTAGCTTTAAATGGCATTGATCAAAAACAGAACTAGATGTGTATAAATTCCATCCAGTTTGAGGGTTTTATTTTATTTTTAACCTTTTAAAAAAGTCATTTCACTTTTAGGTAGATGTTGTTTCTCCCTACATCCTCTCAAAGCTTCAAACACAGCCGTGACAACAGCTTCCAGAAAAGTTATAATTTGCCTGACATGTGTTTACAGTGTTTTAAAGAAAACTCAAACCCTGCCAGAAGCTTCTTGTATTGTTATAAGATTTAGGGAGCTATCCTTTCTTGATAGGAAGTAAAAAATGAAATGCCAAAACTGACCATGTGTTGGGCTGATTTTCTGGCCATGAGAAATTGAAGATATTTATATAATTCCTCTCTCCTGGCTTGTGTTGTGTGGCGATGATGCTGGCAGCATGAAGGAGCAGATGCCTCTGATTAGCTTCCATTACTCCTCTGTAACGTCACACAAACATATTCCCGTTCTCTCCCATGGGCGATGGCAGGTTTGACGTTATCTCCTGCCAGTGATTTGTTGGGAAGTGGAGGTTTAGGGTGTGTGATGGAGACTCAGAGGAAGAAGGAGGCAGAAGAGAGGTGTGCACCCCGAGCAGAAAAGATCTTTGAAGGAACAGGTCCAGCAGATTAAAGCGGGGCGGCTTGCTTTGATGCTGGCTCCGCTCTGTGGTGACTGGAGTGGATCTGGACAGAGAGCTGGATTGTTGTTCTGCCCGGCACTCGAGCTTCATTTTTTTTTCTGGCTGCAGAGACAGCCACTCAGAAGGAGCACTCATCCTTCACTTAAAAACCTGGAACCAGAGACAAACTGAAATAAAAACAAGTCTTCAAGGCGTATTTTTTTGGTACAAAACTTGTCAACATCTCTTGAGCTGATCCACTGTGTCAGCACTCGAGAAAAAGAAACGTGGTTTTCTTAATGTGGTAACTTTTAAATGCACAAGATATTTAAAATGTTCCACTTTAAGCATAAAAAGCTTGAAAAGAGCTGAAAAACTTAAGCATGTAGAATCACTTAAAGCAGAATGGACTGCAACCAGTTCAAGATGGAGAGCAGGTAGGTCAGTATTTGAAGGCTTTGTGTCCTTGAGCAAAAACACGAAGCCTAAAACTGCCTCTGATATGGTGAAAATAGAAGAATTAGAAGAAGTTGATGTATCCTGGTTGTTTGTACTTGTCATATTTTGTACGCATTTGTATGTAGCAATATGCATGAGCATGCATGCCAGAGGCTAACCTCTCTGTTACAAGTCAGCGTGCTTTTAAAATACTTCTGAAGCCAGTATTCAGAGATAAAATACCTTCATTTTTCTCCAGATTCTGCCTCTGGAGTGCCAGAAGTGCATTCATGAGACATTTCTGTGCATCCATATCGACTAAAAAGAATGCTCGGGACAGATAAGAAAAGCATAACGACTCATTTGTATTTATTAAAAAATGCATAATGCTGACAGTTGTCTGAGAACCCTGAGGAAAAATGTTTCCTAACACATCAGAGTGTGACGAACCGATTCAGAGAGAAAAAGGTGAAAATCCTTCGTTTAGAGGAAGTTGAGGGATGTCTACCCGTGTCTGCTTACTCACTACTTTTATTTATTCTGTTTATTCAGCTCATAATGAGCTTCTCTGGGTGATTGAATGTTTTGTGCCTCACATGAATACGACTTCTAATATTTAAGTGCCTGATGAATTCATATGCTGTCCCTGTAGGACTGTGTGAGTCATTCGCACCAGACACGTTACTGAATAATGCTGTGAGGAGTTTAGAAAAATCAAACTGGAATGTGTCATGAGATACTCACGCTTATGTGACATCAACTGTTTTCCCCCGGGGTTCTGTTTCCTCATGAAATCAGCAAAGACAGAGGAGGAGGATGAAGACAGGAAGACAAATTGGGATGTTTACGAGCTGGATTTGATGGCGGAGTGTAAGCACAAGCAGTGTCTCAATTCAGAGGCTGCAGCCAGTTGAAAGACGCATTTCAAAACTGATTGTGTGGCAGCGGCATGTTAGAGGCGCTCCTGTTTTGAAGGCTTCTTTATGTGCATTTGAGAAATACACTCCTCTTTTCACAAGCAACCCACAAACAGCATATCAGATGGACTAACTTCCCCATGACATTATACCCTCTGAAGTTCAGTTTCTGGCTTTAAAAATGGTTAAATTAGAATTTCCCCTTATAATGATATTATCATACGAAACATTATCATGAAAGAGCTGCTGTGCATCTCCAGTCCAGTACAATAACTTTGGACATGAGTGAAGGAGTTTATAGTGAGAGTCTGTAACTATAGTTTTGCCAGAAAAAAACAATCAATAAATGAATAAATAGAATTACAAAAACAAAAACAAGTCCTCCTGATTACTAATAGTACGAAGGCAAATAAGGTAATCTGACAATAACAAACAAACTAAATCAAAATCGCTGACTGGAGCAGGGACAAGGAGCTTGTGTTCGGACTACAGACATCCAACCACTCTGATATCTTTGGCTTAATGTCTCCCTTTTTTCATTTTTTTGTGTTTTGTGCACTTTAAATATACAGTTGTGCCCAAAAGTTTACAACCCCCAGCAGAATGTGTGATTTTTTGGCCTTTTCTTAGAATATGAATGATAACACAAAAACCTTTCTATCACTCATGGTTAGAGGTTGGGTGAAGACATTTATTGAAAAAAATATATATATTTTTCACTCTTTTTAAATCATAATGACAACAGAAACTTCAAGAATGACCCTGTTAAGAAGTTTACACAACTCTGGTGGTTTTGTCCTGATAAATGCACAAAAGTGAACACAAATGTGTTTGAATGTCTACTCAAGGTAACCATCCTCACCTGTGATCTATTTGCTTGTAATCAGTGTGTGTGTATAAAGAAATGAACAGGGTCTTTTTTTGAAGTTTCTGTTGTCATTATGATTTAAAAAGAGTAAACACAGTTGTTTGTTAATAAATGTCTTTACCCAACCTCTAACCATGAGTGACAGAAAGATTTTTGTGTTATCATTCATCTTTTTAGAGAAAAGGCCAAAAATCAGAAAATCCTGCTGGAGGGGATGTAAACTGGAATGGTTTCAAAATTAGTTTAATATTCAGTCCAAAACCCCCAAATAAACAAAACACACAATATACAAAATTAGAAACTTTATTCAATACCAATATTCAACATTACTCATGTGGCTGAGTGCATGATGGAAGCAAACAAGTGATATCAAGCAATAAATAAAGATGAGACATTCACAATTTTAAAGAAATATGCTAAAATAATATATGAAATAGGAGTCCGTCTGCTAAAAAACACTTCTAATTTGACATGCAGGAGCTGATATGAAGTGGTTTCCTGTTGCTGTCATATGGGACCTTCTTAAGAGCGCAAAACAGATCGCCCATTCCTCTCATCAGTTTCTAGAGGCAAACAAAAATATAAAAAGAAAATTCAATACCACTGTCTATATACCAAATATCTATATAAGGTTTTGGAGTCATCTTTTTTTTTTTAATCTTGTGCAAATTCTCCCCAATTCTACTTCTTAATGTCCTGATTTACCTTCTTCGACAAAAGCCACAATCTTAGTATTCAATACCATAAACAAGGCTTGTGACCGTAACATAAATTGGATTCTTGAAAGGGCCTGAAAATTAAAAATGAAGGACCTGAATTTTATCTCCCAGCTGTTACTCTGCTTCAAACATCTGTCCAGGGCCTTGTGGACCAATATGTCCTTCAGATTTTTAATCTTGATAATAATTGAGGAAAGGATTGGGGTCTGGGTCAAGGTTAGGGGAGGAAATGAATGAAGTACAATCCCACTTTCAATGACTAGATTCACTCTTAGTAATTTTTTTTTCTGATAATTTTGTACTTTTCTCTCAAGACAGTGCAACACTAGAAAAAAGTAGTACCATACAGTATTGTCCCAACTTTTGATAATATTTGTGAGGCAGACTTCCACCATAGACTTCAACTTTATTTTCTATTTCAGCTCATGATCGATCATTAAATTGTTGATGACATCTTAATTTTCAAAACCTTGTAATTAACAATGTAAAACCACCACAACATAATAGCAGCCAACAGCGGTGTGGTGTCCACCATGTGATTACCGTGAGTTGCAGACAGTATTAATCACTCTTTCATTATTAGCAGCGTTTGTTTGCATGCTCCGTCTTCTCTCCGCTGATGATCTTGAGGGGCATTCAAGTCTGAGAAAATTAAGGCCATCAACGCATATGCCATGCAGGGAAGCTGATTGCAGAATTCCCACATCAGGGCGCAAAGTCCATTATCATTAGTTATCCACAGATATGTGCCGCTGAGAGTCAAGGATGATAGAGCGAGGAGGGGGAGAAGACGGAGAGAGTCGCAGATAAGCGAGCTCAGACGCGAAAGAATGAGAAAAGAGAGCTGAATGGAGCGATTGAAAAGAAAATGAACAGACACGAACGGAGAGGAGAGAAAGAGGTGAGAGCGAGGAGGGAGAGATATTGATTGCGGCCTCAGCACCTGCCATGCCGAGCAAGAAGAAGCGCCTGAACATAAAAAAAGAAAGAGTCATCATTTGGGGGGAGACTGGCAGGTTTGCTGGACTCATCTCCTGTAAGGGCCACTCTGACTGTCATCTGAAATTCCCCCCAACATTCATCAAAATTCATCCCTGTTGCTCAGCGGAGATTCAACCGAGGCAAAACATGCAGGAGGAATGATAGTGAGCTGAAATGTGCAGGAATCAATCACTGAAGCACAGAAGAAGAAGCAGCCGAGGCAATAACTTACAGGTGATACAGAAAGAGCCGGAATAAGCTCTCTGACAGGGTCAAAGTACAGAAAAACAGAATTATTAGACAGTTTGGAGCTAAATGTTGTGTGTTACTTTGATTTATTACAATACTTGATTTGCAATTAGGGTATTACGGTTATTTTTAAATGAGTGACAAGGCATCAGGAACATGTTAGTAAAACCCCCAAACACTAACTTTTTTTACCAGATTTGTGAAAGCATGTTTTTTAATTCATTTATTTACATGTTATTTTTTAACACTGTAAAGCCTGACCTATCAAAAATTGGTCCAAAAATTCAAAATTTTTGAAACTGAGATGATTATTAACCCTTTAAACAAAATCCACACAAAAAATATTGCTTCATTGCTTCAATATAACTTCATTCATGATATATTTTTTGTATTTACATTTGGCCCCCTGTTACAAGCTTTAAATAGCTTCTTTGGGGTCACCCTTTCCACACACCCACTGAGAAATCTATTGTACTTATGTCTATGTATATGTATGCATGTGTTTATCAGTGTTAGTCAAGGTTGATGTGTGTGAATAAACTAAACTAAACCCACTGGGCAGTTTTGCGTACTATTTTTTTCTATTATATCGAAGTTTTTTTTAGTAAATATGCATTTATTTAATGCAGAAAACACTTATTTTGTAAAAAAAAAAGAACTATGTGTTATTCTTACTGCAACCTTTGAAAATAAAGCAATGATTTCCCTGACTATGTGAGTGGATGATTTCATGAAAGCAGACATTTGAAAAGGGCCAAAATACAACTTAAGCCGACTGTTGCGATATGACATTCCTCAAGATGGTAGAATATGTTTTTAAAAATATTTTAAACAGGTTTTTAAACAAACTATTTTTCATGTTGATGAGATAGAGGTCTTTGAACTCATGTATCAAATATGATACATTTGGCTACAAAGGGTTAAATATAATCATTAATGTTTATTGGTTAGGTCTTGTTGTGTTTTGTGTTTTATTTTGAAGTTCTTGCTCATGTGTGTCTGCTTCCCCAAAGTTTGTTTCTCCTCCAGTGCTTCTTTGGATTATCCCTGGTTTCTTCAGAGTTTTGTTGGATTTTCTTTAACAGAAATTTAGTTTTGGACCTTTTTATTCAGTTTTTGCTGTTCATTTTGCCAAACAGAAAGTGGAATTGGGTTAAATGTTTATATATGTTTATGAAGAAAGCTAAAATTAGTGTAAAATTTTCAGTTTCTTTTTATCAAGTTAGAAAAAGCTTTTTGTATTTACATCACTTTGATGAACCTGTAGCACAAAGTTAGTAATGTTATGAATGTTGGCTTTAAATAGCATTTCTTCTCTCCTGTGTTGACAAGACATTACAACACCTTTGACACTGGGGAACACATTGTTTGTTGAGTTAGGTCTGATAGCTGTTTTAACTAATTTTTGGGTGCAGAATCCAACACTAATCTTAGTTTTTCTCTTTCGTGTCAAGTTTTTGAACTATAGGATCCCTGTTTTCTTTTAAAACACCAGAGAACAATTGTAAAGAATTCTGTTGGGTTAGATTTTTATGCTGATTAAGACTAAAATTGACATGTTGATTCCAAAAATACAGTCAGTTTTTTTCTAGTACGTCAAGTTTTTTCTACACAGCTTACCCTCCAGATAAGCATAATTCCACTGATTGAAATAGAAATGAAATCTGAAATCAATGCTAGATGTTGCTAAAATTACAGTTGCGACATTATTTTTGCTGTCTGCACATTGGTCTTTGTATTTTTTTTTATTCCATGTGATTGTAAAGAAGCCAGATCTTTAAATTTGGCCAGGAAATGCAAAAAGATCTTGTTCATACCTCAAGAGTTTTTTTTCTTATGTAGCAAGAGTTTCAAGGCCTGCACCATAATTTTACAGACAGAAAAAAAGCTCACTTCTTTAAAAGAGCCAATGCAAATGTCTCCCTCATATCTCTGCTGGTATTCAATAGCTCTCCTCGTGATTCTTGACCCCTCTGGTCCGTCAGATGTTTAAGAGAGCTGCGTTCTTGTTTCCGCCTGCACAGCTTTTCTCTGACATTGTCACGCTGGGATGGAAAGATAAAGTGTAGGAAGGTTGAGGGTATAATATGAATCAAACATCCCCCCTGCCTGCTTCACTTGATTTCAATTTGGTTTCCATTGGAAACAAGCACCAGGCTCTGATAATGGCGTGTGCACTATACTGATATCTTTAACAGAGGAAGGAGCCACTTTTCATCCAGGCAGAGAATGTGATTTTGTTGAGGAGACAGAGGAGGAATTCAAGGTTTCTCTCTGTCTTCACAGTGTTCGGTTTATTTTAAGTGTAAGCATTCATAGAAACTCACTGACCCTCGGCGCTAGCTGTGCTACTTCAGCAGAATGTTTTACACAACGTGGCTGAGGTGGAGAAGATGCTAACTTTTCTTTAAGTGCAGCCTCTATTGTTTGGTTTGTGTGATTACTGATGCAGTTCTGGTCCTTTTGAAGATTATTTAACTGACTTTTCTCTGTTGCTACATGCTTACATACAGCTTCAGTGATGACTGGAGTCAAATTCACTCACCGAAATAGAAAAAAACCCTCCCGTATCTAAGGGAAAAAAAAGTCAGTGTTCTCAGGTGGAATTACAACACCCTTGGAAACTTTTACATTGCAGATTTTTGCAAGTCCCATGTAACAGAATTTTCAGCTTTTTGCAATGTGTCCAAGTTGACTTTCAAGTTAGGTTTGCTTATGATCACAGTGTCCATGCACATTTAGAATCAGAATCGCCTTTATTGCCAAGTATCTTCAAGAAGCATACAAGGAATTTGACTTCGGTTTTAACTGTGCTCTCTTTGTACAAAAAAAAAAAAAGAAAAAAAAAGTGAGAATAAACATGAAATATTGCATATGTTAGAAAAACAGATATTAAGTAACTATAAATCAGAAACATAGAAATATAGAAACTTTGTACAAGAGGAAGAAATGAAATTATATATATTTCTATATATAGACACACACTTTTGAATTAGTGCAATGAAAATGTGCAACACAGAGAATGTGCAAGACAGCTGGATACAAGAGAGCGCAGTACCGAGGCAACCATCCGCGGCGCCGTCGTGGATCTACTATTCACAGACCAGCAAATACAAAATTTGTGTCAATGAACCAGAGACCCTCCTAAGCTAAAGACAAGCACATTAGCTGCATTTCCATTACTCCAAGAATTGTGCAAAACCTGATTACCGCAACAAAAAATGGTGACGGAAACACCAAGATTTAAAAAAAATCTCTCAAGTTTTGAGAAAAAGTTTTTGCCCTGTTGTTTTAATATTGAAGATTATTGCAAATGTGCAATCAAAACTCCATTTTTTGCACAAGACATGATTAGCAGATGCCTCCATGAACTCCTCAACCATGATCCTCCTCCCAGAAAACCCTTTTACATGGTTGCTGCTACACATACAGGCTTTTGCATTTATAGTTAAACCCCCTCTGCCTTTGTCTGTTCACAACATCAGCAAAAACAGCAACACCCATCAAAATGATAGTTCTGGCACAGATAATAGTCCTCCTTCCTTCTTCCTCTTTCTGCAAATTAAATCTGTGAGAACAGATTTTACTCAAGTTGTGTGCAATTCTAGACATAACAGAAACAGTGGCACAATTATCTTTTATTGAATTTTGGAAAAATCACTTTTACTTTGTGAAAAAGTGCAATGAAAATGCAGCTACAGACACACTGGAGTTATAATAAAGGAGCCATCAAATAACATCCAGACAAAACAGCTCCAATCATGTCTGAAAAATCATTATTTTGTAATTTAGGATTGCTAATTAGAACAGTTAATAGTTTGATAATATGCTGTAGTTTTAGAGCAAATATACAATCTGTTTCAATAAATCCTCATTCACTTTTTGTACTGGGTCCAAGAGTCATATTTGGTGATAAACTTGCTTTGAACCAACTTTTTACTGAACTTCACATATTAAAAAATGGAGGTAGACAATTGGCTGTTCACATTTAATGATTATAGGAAAGACGTCGCTGGTGTTTCAGTGTATAGTGTGACTGTGTGAATTGGTTACTGTCTGTAGAACTTGAGTCCACAGTGGGGCATCATTTCTGATATACATCTATATAAATAATAATGATTATAATAATAATAATGTATTCACAATGCACAACAGCTGAATGTGTATCTGTGTAAAAGTAAGAGGTTTGACAGACCTGCTTGGAGGGCTGGCAGGGGTAAAGCAAATATAAATATCTCTGCGTGTTTGACATTTTCTTTCAATGACGTGCGTTTGGCTCTGACCTTTTTGGCAGATTTCAGCTGCAGGTGTTGAGAGATTTCCTGAAATTCACAAGAATACATTTCCTGTCACACACACGTGCCCTCAGAGCAACATTGCCACAAGACAGTGGCTTGACATTTTAAAGGGCAGGGGCAAAATGAAGAAACAAAAAAACATACACAGCACATGTTTTGGCTCCCAAGAGGGCACTGAGGAACATATTTTAATCAGTCAAAGGGGTAGATATGTGTTGTATGCCAACCAGGAGGACACTTGAGCATGTTTTTTTTCTCCTAAGAAGGCACTTTGGCTCATGTTTGCCACTAAAGAAGACACTTTGGCAATCATTTGGCTCCTGAGAGGGCATTCATGCATATTGCAGCTTCCAAAAGGATGCTCTCCCACATTTTGGCTCCCTGGAGTGCAGTTTATCATGTTTAACCAGCCAAAAGAACAGATTAATTTGCTTTGCCAACCAGTGGGGCACTTCATCGTACAATTTGGCTCCCAAGAAGACTCTTTGGAGAAGGTTTGGCACCAAGGAGGGCACTTTAGCAATCATTTGTCTCCTGAGAGGTCATTCAAGCATATTGCAGCTTCTAAAAGGATGCTCTCCCACATTTTGGCTCCAAGGAGGGCTCTTTGGCTCTTGTTTTGGCACCTGAAAGGGCACTTCTGAGAGGGCACTTTAGCACATGCTTTGGCTGCCTGGGGGTCACTTTGGTGTGTGTTTTGGCTCCATGGAGTGCAGTTTATCGTTTTTAACCAGCCAAAAGAACAGATTAGTTAGGTTTGCCAACCAGTGGGGCACATTATCGCACATTTTGGATCCTAAGAAGACACTTTGGAGCAAATTTGGCACTAAGGAGGGCACTCTACAATGAGTTTAGTTTCTTTAAGGGCACTTAAGCATGTTTTGGCTCCCAAGAGGAGGGTAGGTTATCATATTTTAACCGAAAAAAGGGCAGAATAGTGTGGTTTGCCAAAGAAGGACACTTCAGCATTTGTTTTGGATCCCAGGAACGCTCTTTACTGCAAGTTTTGGCACGAAGGAGGGTGCTTTAGCGCTTGTTTTTTGACAACTGGGGTCAGAGGATGACTGCCCTTCTGTCCAAACTGCTCCCACTAGACAGTTGTATTCTCAAAGCAAGCTTTACTAATCCCTTATTTCTTGGACCTTCTTATGGAATTTGAACGTAAAACCTTTATAGCTTGCAAATGATTTAGTATCAATTCATCTGATGGTTTTGTATTTTTGGACTCAAATGAAACTATTGTTGTCTCTTCCCTGCAAACCAAAAGTAGTAATGGATATAAATGTTACCATAAGAACTCTGATAGTCTGTATTACACTCTCTTTCTCTCTCTGTGTGTCTCTCTCTGTCTCTCTCAGTGTAGAGCTGTCAGTCAGAGGACCACAGGGTGACTGAGATCAAGCAGTTTGAGCTGGAGGTGACAGAGCTGACTGGCACATGTCACTTTCTTTTCTCACTCAACGTATGAAAAGACACACGCCATCGCCGCTGCTCACTCTTGGACTGTACATTTCTACACTAACAAGCAGCACAAAAATAACACCACGGCCTCCGGTTGACTGTTTTTCTTATATGCAGCCGTCCTCAAAGCATCCTTTTTTTCCTTTTTACAAAAAGAACATTTCATCACCACATCTGCCTTTTGCATCTTATGAGCCGCCTGAGGAGAAAGTTGGTAATGTAATATTAAATTGGATCCGTCAGTTAAAGCCTGTACCATGCATTTTGCATGAAAGTACTTTTCCTTTGTGTCTTGAATCATTTTTACTGAATTAAACACAAACTGCTGCAGCTTTCTCTCTCTCTGATGTTTGCCATTTTCAGATTAAAACTCACCCTAACTTTAAAAACCATAAATATGAAAAGGTTCATGAAAAATGTCCCTTCGGGCAAAGATTGCCATCAGGCTGTGTATTATTTCTCAAGCTGCTTCTTCTCTTAAGATAAAGTTGTGAGGTGTGGAAATAACTTTAAGCCCAGCTGGCTGGCAGCGGGCTGCTTTGGCTTCTTTCGAGTTGGAGTCTGTAAATGTTTGAGTTTCTTGTTTACTTGTTGGATGTTGGTCCAGAAAGAAAACAAATCTGGAGGTAAAAAATCTCAGCAAATAGAGGAATCGGCAAACAGATTTAGGTGCTCTGTAAGTCCAGTTCATTGACTGTCTCCATCCTCTTCTGTTGAACAGAAAAGACGCCAAAATATTAGTAAACATTAGTGCTGGCACACCCAAGAAGATAGTTCACAGTGTGTAAGCTGGATGCTGATAGCTGCATCAGCTACATAACAGCGTGATGACGTAGTAGTGCAACAGTTCACCCCCCTAAAAGTCCAATGAAGAAAAGAAAATGGACACAGTCAACAAAGAGCTCTGATTGACCTGTGGTCGACCATGAAGTGTTATTTTCTGATGATGATGCCATTTTCCAAACAAAAGAATATTATCTGCACAAAGTCAACTGAAGATTTAAACATACCAGGGTTATGTGTTTTTCTTTATAACCTCTGTCTCGGTTCTTTCGACCATTCAACCGACTGCAGTGTTTCTAGCTCCACCCACGTATGACCTTTACTGCAGCCAGACACCGGGGGATGGGCATCTCCTGGAAGCTTCAGTTAGAGCCGAACGTCATTAAGTCCACTGGTTATACAGTCTATGATGTGCACAAGTACGTCCAAATGTAAATAATGGAAACGACAGGCTTTCGAAAATTAAAGAAACACAGTTCTATTCTTTTTTTTCATTTGTATTGTAACCAATGGTTGACCCCCCAAAGGGCCTGACAGGGATGCCCAAAGGGCGGTATGTGGCCCCTGGACCTTAATTTGCCCATGTCTGATCTAGACAAACCAAACTGAACCGCTTTGTGGATTCAGAGCGTACAAGGGACTAATAAATGAGAATAACTTCATCAGTATTTTTCTCCAAGTTAATGACTTTGTATCCTCCAAACTCTCCATTCAGACACAGTTTGACTGTTTTCTTTGAGCTCCTGAGCTGCAGTGTGGAAAGCTGCCGCCTCCTGAGTCTCCCTGAGTGGAGCTGCTTTATCACAACCTCTGCGACTCTGTTATTGTTGCACTTTTGTGCAGCTGTGGCCGATAATAAAATAAGAGGAAGGGTTGAGGTGAGAGCTGGGACAAAACCTGGGACCACAAAATCTTTGCAGCACCTCATTTCATCTGGCAGCATAACAGTGTTCGTGTTTACACTGTATGAATGTGTGTGTGTGTGCGCGCATGTGTGTGTGTGTGCAATCATCCAGTACACTCACTCCAGGGGTCATGGGTGGTTGGGATGACTGGGACTCTGGACAGCCAATGATAAGGCTGCCCAGCGAGGAGGACCACATGCCTCTTGTAGATAAAATAAAGAACAAAGACAGAGGGAAAAAAGAGAGGAAGAATTAAAAAGAATGAAAAACACTGATTTTGTAACCAGAGCGACTCTGTCCCGGCAAAATCAAGGTTACACCCGCAGGAGCAGACACATTTCCAGACGCTGTAACAGGATTAGTTCCACCACAGAGTTGTGTGCAGCTGTGTGTGTGTGTTGCAGAGTGTGAGTGCTTGTCATCTACCCCCACCCACCCTAAAACACACACACACACACACACGAGTCTTTACACAGACACTTGTTGTAACAGCTATACTTCCTCCACTGCACAAATGGCTTTATTCAATTATTCAATATCTGAGAGTCGTTTTTTTATTTGACTCTGAGCTTTAAAAAGTCATTTTCATAAAGCATGAAAAAAAGCATCATTGGAGTAAATGCCACATTACCATTCCCAGCAACACGTCAATTTGCCCGTTTCCTCCTCTGGCTCTGAGGATGAGAGAAGTCCTGACCAATGGCAAACAGCTTAACACATCTACAGTGTCTGAAGAGATTAAAATGCTCTGGAATTAATCACAGCATACCTGCAAGACAAAAACCTCACTTTCAAACCGCATCAGGGTAATTTCAACTTTCCAAGATAGATGTCAGTCTTTATTGGAAACTTTCTGTGTGTGAGTATGTGTGAGTGTGTGTGTGTGTGTGTGTGTCATGGTTGGTTTAGGAATAATTCATGAATAAAAGCTACAGGAGGAAACAGTGCTGCATGAGAATGTGATTAGAATAAGAATTCATAGTAAATGTGCTGGAATGTGGTCTGAAAATGGATGAATTAATCTGCTTGTCAAAATGTAACAACCAATCAGGATAAGCTTACACCAAATTAGCATCTTTTTACAAACCATAAACTTTGTAAAACTATATAGGCAACACAACCAGTTCTCAAAAGTGAAGCCAGAAACAATAAGAGCTCCCCCTAATGACTTTCTGCAGCATAGAATCGTCTAACTTCTCCTCCATTGTGACAGATGAAATATGAAACAATCTATTAGATCAGCTCTACTTTATTTCTGATGTTTTCTTGTGTGTTTCAAGTCGTGTTAACTTCCTGCTGTGATTATTCCATTCTTTGATGTCATTGCCTTTGGTGTTTCTTCTTTTATTTTGAAAGGACTTCATTGTGTTTCATTTCTAGTGTCTTTGTAAGATTGCCGTCCTTAGTGATCGTGTACCCCGCCCTGATCTTTTTCCCTTATGTTTTCAGCCACACTTGTTTTATTTCCTAGTATATACTCATACAGTTTCCCTTGTTTTTCGACTATTGATCTTTATTCCTGAGCAACAACCTACGATTGCAGAAGTGCTTGAACTGTGGTGTGTTTAGCGCCCCCTTGAGGTTGGCCCCGGAAGTACTGGAAACCACATCCCACCACTATACACTAAACTATAACAGACAACTTAACAGCAAAAATAAGCATGTACAAAATGACTTCAATCAAAATCAGTGAGTGTTAACTGGTAGGTTGTGACTCAAAATTCAGTCACAGGACTTTATCTTCACCAAAATAATAAAACAACACAAACTGTTTTACAGCAACAATGCCTTATACTGACAGTTGACACCCACCATATCACAGAGATCTGCAGTTTGATTCCATGTGTTAATTTAGTATTGCAAAGTGATGTACAACAACAAATATTAGTTACAAAGGAGGATAAAAATTTCATTGCATTTTCATGCAACTTCAGAAATCAGACTGTGAGCTTTGTCAGCACAAGATCAGACAATTAAATATGCACATAATAGCATAGTCAGACCAATAATGGATTGAATATAGTTTGATGGAAACACTTAATAAAGCCATTGTGGTCTGACTGCAGTTAGATTCAGCAGGTCTTGGTACCAGGGTTGCCAGATCTGACCAACAGTTTCCAGCACAAACACAACGTAAAACCTGCTCAACTCAATAGAAAAAAGCCCAAATCTCAACTTCTCAAGAGGCTCATCTTAAAACTGTAAGAATATTACAAGGCAAATTAAGAACCTGCCACAAGCACACAACTGTACTTTAAAAAAACAAAAACACTGGATATGAACAACGATGTACAATGATCCTGCTGGGTGCTTACCAATACCATGTCACAGTGACACTTCATTAACTAATGACCATCCCTGGTTGTTGATGATGTCAAGGCCAACAGATTTTATCCATTTCAAAATAAATTTACCTCAGTGAGTGCAGGGACACAACAGTTTATTGAAATATGTGAGTTTTTACCTTTTTTTTGCCACATATTGGCCACTATTTTTTCAATATTTTCTCAAGATTACTTATTTAAAAACATCCTGAAAAGCAGCCCAAATTTTCTCAATCAGCCCAACACTAGTTTTATAACCCAACGTATTCAAAAGAAGCCCAATTGGGTGGAAACCAGCCCAATCTGGCAACTCTGCTTTGCACGCTACGGCATTCAGCGCAAGCAAATTTCACCTGACAGAGATCTCGACTGCCATTATGGTTTTGTAGAGAGGGAAAACCCAGGTCAGGGTGTACAGCTGGTCGGTGATGTAGTTTTATAAGGTTTAACTAAAAATCCTCTGAAACAACACACATCACCCAAAGCTTTGTGAAACGTCTGTGAATAAAAGTCCCTCCATCACTCAGAATCTCCGTCTACCAGCTGTTTCTCTGCCTGTCACAGCTGGACGCTCTCGTGGAACATCTGTGTTTCTGTTCAGAGGCGTCGCTTCCTTTCACAGACGGATTCATCTCGCAGCTTTGTTTCTCTGCAGCGCTGATGATTCACTTTTAGAGGAGGAACTGACTGATGGACACGTCATACTCGACTTTGGGGCCCAAAGGAGAGTTAGATTATTGATTGAAAATAATTAAGTATTAAAAGTATTTGGCATTTTTGAAGAGCAGCGATGAAGCAGAGAGAGATTTTAACGCTGAGTAAATTGTAAACCTCTTTTATCCAGCAGTTGAGAGTGACACTCTGAAATGAGGACGCTGACTCCTCTATGAGTCAATGAAATACATTTTGAACTTTATAAAACATAATATAAATCGAATGAAAAACTTCAAAGTGTTTAAGAAAAAGTACCAGCCATTGATTTTCCTTTTCTCTCAGGTTCAGCCGAGCTGATTGAGATTTGACTCGGCTGATATGGGGTCCTGTCAGAAACGAGGTGTAAGGACAGTCTTATCTCCTCTTAAAGAACTCTAAACCCTGAAACAACTCACTCACTCCCACACAGGGTCAATCAGTTACCCAAAGAGAAATCTTCGTCTCTCTTGGCTCTGGAGTTTTTCTTCTGCTTTGAGAAAAAACATCAATGACAGTGTGGAGAAAATCATCTTTTTTCCTGTGTGTAATATCTCCTTAAGCACGACAGGCTGAGCCTCATTGAGCTCTCAGCGGTCGGTAGAAGAACACGGAGAAACTAATCTGAAGGAGGAGGTGTTTGAAAGAGAATAAAACTGGTGAACAAATCCAAACATTTCCTATAAACTGTGACATGTCGGAATCAATTTGAGCGTCATGACTGATATCCATTTAATGAACACTTTTCAAACGCTGTGTGGCATCTGGTGCACAGTGTGACTTTAGAAAATAGCTCCAGTAAACAAGACATGATGCTTGTTACAACTCCACATTTAGCATCAACACTGTGTTTGAAATCAGCCGTAATGCTTTTACGTGGTGATGTTTGATTCTCCAGACGTCAACAGGTCTGTACCTTCCAGACAAAAGGTAAAAAAGTCAGAATGCAAAGTGCCCTTTCACCATTTGTAATCTAGGTGGCATACAGTTTATTTGTGAAATAACACTTTGGAGGCTGATCTTTTCACATATGTGTAAAGCTTTGAGCTTGTTTTCAGATGGATGGCGCTTCCTTTTATTTACAGTCCAACCAGCACCTCAGAAAATCAAATGAAGCCAGTATTAAAGGGACTGTGAGGACTTTTTAAGTGATCGTGAAAAAGTCTCACATGCTTGATCACAATCCACAACTTAAAACCAGACTGTCAGCACCAAAGTAGGTGATTTCTAAATGCTATTTTGAACCAGATTAATTTACAGCACACCAGAGGCTCTATGACGACACCTTGCTGACAAAGTTTAGCAGTGAAAAGATTTCTCTGCTGAAAACCATTTCAGTGATTTATTTAGTAGTATTTGTGGCAACAAGACCTTGACTGTCTTACAGAAATAGAAGAGAAGAAAACTTAACAGGAGAGTGATCGAGCATAGGCTAAAGGCTAAAACACAGGTTAAGTTGTTTGTGATAATGTCCATTCCAATATCCATCAATAAAAAAAGAGCCAGGTAACGTTTGCTCTGCTTGGTAGATGAGCACTGTTAGGACAAAACCAAGATTCACTTATGTTACATGTTACGGACATGACTCAGAACAACAGCTGGCTACTAGGGCACAAAACTGAGTTTAGAAAGTTTGTTTTTTGTCATGTTACAAAAAATAGAGCTACCCAACTTACCTTGTCTGGTAAAAAGTAATCTTGAAAATAGGAAAAGTTGTGTTAAAAAGACCTGATCTCCATTCAGTTTTCCTCACAGTCCTCAGTCCTCACAGCTACTTTAATTTGAAATTTTGTGATTCCATTTCAAGGTAGGGTCTGCAGGAATTTTTTCATTACTGTTTATAAACATAACATCCAAACTGGGCTCGCCCTGCGTGGCTCAGTACCAGTGGCAGCACATGCCCACCAGCTCCAATCATAGCTAATAGCGGTAACTTTGTGAAATCACTCACCAGTCCAGTGAGCACCATCAGTATCACAATTCTACATCCACCTCAAGAGCTGTACACCTGACATCCTTCAGGTAGATGAGGTATGCTGAGGTTGAGCAGGACTATTTTTGTAATTTGAGATTTTAGTTTTTTGGAAAATCCGGCAGACCCTACCTTTAGCCGTTTTTACCCAACAAGTCAAGAGAAATTTCTTATTCCAAGATATTGGACTGCAAAACTGATGCATGAATTGCTCTCCAGAGAGTAAAGAAAGAATCTGCCAAAAGAGAGAAAAATGTACTTGTTAAGTTTCTTGCATAAAGACATTATTCTGATTTCAAGATAAAAGAGGCTAAGAAAAAAAATCCTCAGAGGTAATTTTTATCTCTTAATATCTTTAATCAAGACATTTTGGGGAATTTTCATGCAAATGTGGCTCATATTTTGCCTAAGTGGACAATTTTTACAAAAAAAGTAAAACAAATTTGTACATATAATTTATACCCTCCAGTAGTTTTTCTCTGAAAAGCTCGAATACATAATCACAGCTTTAAAATGAAATATGTAAAATGGAAAGCACAGACTTTTTGAGTTTCTCTGTGAGCGAGACTTGCAGCATTTATCAGATCCACTGACATTTGAATTGAGTAGGCTGATTCTTTAGTGTTACTTTTTACTTTCATGGCTGCTAAATAAACCTTGGGTGTAATTAACCAAGATGCAAAATAGTCTAATACCAACGCCGCAGCTTATGAAATAATGAGGTTTTATGGATCTGCATCTGGCTGCTCTTCTAGAATAAGAAAAATCTAGATAAAATGCTTAGGTGTGGACTAATATTTATATTAACTACTATCATCATGTTTCCACTGATTATGGTTCCTGAAATGACAGACAGAGGAGATAACAAATCTCCTGATGTCAGATGATCAATACTTCTGTATGAGTTACGCTGAGAGTGAAGGTGGGAAAGACTGGATCGATCACTCTCTGCCCTGTGATTGATTTTAATGCCGACCACTCGTCATCTTTGCCCTTCACTGTAAATAAACTGAGAGTGAGGAGAGCTGACTCCTGTGTACTCCTCTTGATTGATAATTAGAGACTCTATCATCTGTGGAGGTAACACGGAGTCTGGTGGTGACCATCCAGTACGGCTAATTTACAGCTGAAAAATAGTCCAGAAAGTAAATGAAACTCAGTCAATTGAACATTTTTCCTGGTTTTGAGGCAGACTGTTATCGAGACTGATTCCTCAAACTTACAGCTCGAAAACTGAATTTATTTTCAATACTTGTCATGCTACCAATAACAGTCTTTTTATCATTTGATCCATTTTCATTTCAACTAGTGATGGGGAAAAGCAGTTCTTTTCAGTGAGCTGAATTGATAGAATCAGTTCAGTAAGTGATTCGTTCAAAAGATCCGCTCACTGAATTGTTCAGTACTTCTCTGCAGCTCCGCCTGCCAGTCAAGATTTAATGAGCTGAAACAATGCCAAAACACTCAGCTCAGGATCGTATAGAAATTCATTACGAATCAGAGCTCCCATTCAGTAACTGAGCTGCGCCTCTTTCTCTAAGTCAGTCACTCAGTAATTCGTTCACTTAACGTACAGAAGTTCAGTACGAATCACGGAGCTCCAGTTCAGTCACAGAACCATGTCTCTCTCTTTCAGTCAGTGATTCGTTCACAGAACCTACTGGAAGTACTTGCCTTCAGTACGTTCGTTACGAATCACTGACACGGAGCTCCAGTTCAGTGACTTAGCTGTGCCTCCCTCTCTAAGTCAGTCAGTCAGTCAGTCAGTCAGTTGTTCACTTAACGTACTGAAGTTCAGTTCGAATCACGGAGCCGACTGAGGTGTGTGTCTCTCTCTTAGTCAGTGATTCACCTAAATATTTACTATTTCTTCAATTTTGGTGACACGGGAGGGAGATGTAGGGGCGGGCTTGAGCGACACAGGACTTCTCACCAACTCTTTCCTGTTTGTTGAGTCATCAAATCTGTCAATGAATCTTTTCAAGTAGGTGATTCGGATAAGTTCGTTCACCCAGATGATTCAATTATTTAGAACAGATCGTTCACAAATGGCACATCACTCATCTCAACATCTCTGTCTGTCTGCTTTGTCCAAAGAATACAGTAAAAGTAGCTGTAGATATATGACTGAGTCGTTTCCAATTGCGTTTGAACTGTGTTTTTCTGTCCCCTAAGGTGGAAAAGTCTCTGTAATTCACTTAACACCTGAAGGGAAATGTTATTTTTCAATAAACTTCTTTCCATAAATGTACAACAAAACCTCTTAGTACTAAAAAAACATTTCCTTCTGCTCTTTCATCCTTGCTTGAGCACAAACAGGCCAAATCCATGAGTGAGGTCATAGCCTACAGAAATAGGATGGTTACTTACATTGCTGACTTTTCACCTCAGAGCCACACAACACTGGTGAGTGCTTTTTTTTTTGTGAGTACATCATGTTCTGGACCCAGAGGAAAAACATTAAAGGATGGATGCACATGCCTGGAAACCCCAGGAGTTGGCCTGAATAAGCAGATTTAAAATTTGTCTTATAGCTCCAACTCCAGTTTTGTCCAGCAAAGCTTTTTTCCGACTGGTTCATGCGGTGGAAATTCATATTAGCCTGTGTCAGGATATTTTTATTCGTCTTCAGGCCTGAAAAAATGTTTTCAATTTTTTTTTCCAAACAAATATATACTTTTAAAAAAGTTATAGACAAACATTTTAGGCTGAAAAAGCGTATAAACTATACATTTTTCAGTGCTTAAATGGATGAAAGAAAGTTAAAATGTTTCGCAAAGCATTAAAAAAAGATAATTCATGAAATGACCAAAAAAAAGTCATATTTGCATTACACTTCACACTGTTTTATATTGAATGCTCAGTTATAAATATTTGGGAAAAAAATTGGAAAACTTTTTTTCATGGATTAAGACCAATTAAAACACTCAAGGGAAAAATCTTGACACTGACTTTCATTATTCATGCATCAAAGGGTTAGTATCATAACCTGTTTTCCAACTCAGCATTTGATTCCAAACACGGCAGAAAGCAGAGCAAATCTGGACTCGTTTTTTTCTTTTTTTAAACTTACTGTCCGGCCATTTTAATTAAGAGCAGAGAGACGTGTGATCTCTGCTGTAATTAAAAAGCACAGTTTCTGCACCACAGAATGAAAATGACGAGTGTGTCTGAGCGTGTGTGTGTGTGTGTGTGTGTGTGTGTCTGTGTGGTAGAATAATAAAACAGTCGAGTCATCCCTTCAGTCCACTTATCTCCTCCTTTCCAGTCAAACCCTGAGGCTGTTTGTAGTGAACCCAACATCAGATAGTGAAAGCTAATATAAATCTCATAAACTTTCCATGAGCTGTTTCATCTATTGTTGATAATCACATTCAATCAACTTGTTATCTTCAGATCACAACAGCTTCCTTAACTTACCTAAAGTTACAGTCACAACACTTCGCTTTGAGGGAATCTCTGGTTATGCAAAGACAATAAACTGAAGCTTTAATGTGCTCTCTCAGAAAAAAAGACATTTTATTCCCCTTTGCCATGGTAAAGACGATTTTAAAGCAGATTTAGGAACAACAAGACCCTTTCAGTGATCGAGATTCTGCCTGAATCTGAGTTTGTTGTAACTGATTATTAGTCGAGACAATCCTGAAGTGTGTGGTGATAAAGTGACTATGACACCTCATCATGTTATTGCAGAAAAAAAGGTTTTTTTGTTGTGCACATGTGTTCTCAGTTGTCACTGTAATCACTCCCTCAAGAAACAAATATAAAAAAATGAAACAGACTTTCTCTACTGGTTCAACTCTAGTTGCCTTGTTGTTGTTAAGGAGAAAGTATTTCTTTTAATTGTCTCTTTGAAGAACTGGAAAAACACAACAGCATTACTTCATACACATAGAAGAAGAATATTTATTTAAATTGTGATTTTCAAAAGTTGTTGTAAAGACTCTTGGGACTTTTAGAGATTAATATTCATTTGTTGTTTCATTTATGCATCAAACTGTGGTGCAAAATGTAAAACGGTAATGAGCAACTAAAGAATGCTAGACTAAGAAAGTAAAAACACTGGTAGCCAATTTATATATTTCAAAAATTAAAGTTAATGTAAATTTTTGAGGCTAAGTGCGAAAGGAGTGCTAAAGTAAACCTAATTTGGAACCGAACTTGTCATCTTTTTTGTGTTTTTGAATTTAAATTAAAGAAGGGGCTGTGGCTATGTTTCTCAATCATACCACATATAAGAAAATGCTTTTTAGAGTCATGAAAAAAAATCCATTTTCACCATGATTTTTGATATAAAATATTGAGAAAATATCAGGTTATTAAAGTAAATCAACAGAACTCTTCTCTTGTCAAACATAAATAGCTAAATAGATAGTCTTTATTGTCATTATACAATTGTACAACAAAATTTTAAAGCTTCCCTTCAAGTGCAACAACAAGTTAGAATAGAGAAAATATAGATAGGTGAGGAAATCATCACAGAGCTTTCCAGTCCTTAACTATGCCGGTTAGAAAAAGAAGATTAAAACGGATTCTTGTCAGAAAACTGAACTTCAGACAAACAAATCTGACTGTTGACCTTCATACTGTAGATGCAGCATAAGAATAAGAGGATAAGCGAAGCAAAATGTAATTCAATGATTGTATTGATTTAGAAATGATTTATGCCAACAGTTTGAGTGACATGCAAATATTATTATTAGCTTTAAACAAAATTGCAATGCTGCTCAACATTTTACATTTACTGCACTACTAAACCAACACCATCAGGCTCAATATTGTTTCCTGAAAACTCATCATTTCTCCTCCCTTACAAACACACGGCCTCTTCTACAGGAAAAAGATGAATTTTCACCCTCACACTGCAACAGACGTGCCCCCCACCCCCCTTGTCAATCCCTCCCCCACCTTCACCCAGAGCCATAATTATGGGCGCATGCAGTCAATATTGCACCCAGTCTAAACAGGTTACCTTATAGCTTTTCCTATCAGCCAATCTGCTCATTTTTGCACTTGTACTTCACCACAAAAAGGAAATAATAGAACTGGCCCCTGTGTTAATTGCATTTGGAGATTCAGAATTATACAGCAGTTGGAGTCTGAATTAAGTTATTTCCAGGCAGCCATGCTGCAAAGATTCCTTGTGAATATTAAGAGGTGGGTTTGTATAATCTGGGACATGACTGTGATGCATTGCGTTGGCAAAGGTAGCAGTGGGGGAGTGATGATATTGTGGATGCAAACATTTGCCTAATCTGTCTGACTTTGGAAAAGGGTGATGTTTTTGTGTTCTTATTGCAGATCAGAGAGGCTGAAATGTTTGCCTGGAGGGGGGATTGTAGAAAGATTTGATCACTTGTTACCTTGTTTTAATTCAAAGGTTGTGTAGATGAAGTGTTTTCTTATACAAGAGCTGCTCGTACTAGCTGTATTTATCTATTTTAAATAAATTAAAGATCTCTGGATGCAACACAGAAGAGGATTTCTTTTGCAGATTTCACAAACCGTTGTCCGGCTGAGTCATCATAGCTTAATCAGCCAGCGACAGCCACAAAGGGATATTTGTTTGCATGAAAAATGAAAGAAAAAAGCAGTGAAATGCAAATACGAACGCTGTGAAGCGGTGGAGAATTTGAAGCCGTCAGTAATGGCGGGTCACCAGGAGGGTTTTATGAACTACAAAGGCTCCGGTCCTGCTGAGAACACAGGAGGATAAAATTAGAGAGGAGTTGATCTGGCGACAGTTGAGTTCGCAAAATGTTCAATAATCAGACTTCAGAGTCATTCGCCACCTGCCGTCCCAGCTTCCTCAAACACAACACGGAGAGGAAAAACTGCAGAACAAACTTAGAGGATGCTTATTTTTGATTATCTGGGATTTACACAGTGACGACAATTGACTGCTTTTGCCAATTCAACAAACGACCAGCCAGAGACGTGTCATGGTGAGAGTTAAAGATACATCCAAATACAAACATGCAGGCCTCGTGTTTGGATTTTTGGACACTCTGTGTGATCAGGTGTTCATTTGTTAATGAAATCCATCATTATTTGAGACCCCTGTGCACCCAAAGTGTTCTTAATTATGTCGATTGGAAGTTCGGCATGTGTTAATCTGGGAGTAAAGCCATGTTTGTATCATATCAGTTATTGTAATTTCCACTTTTTGGCTCCATATTTCCATTCACGATAACATCCAAGTTATAATTACAATGGAAAAAACTCTGATTTGTTTGGCAGTGGCCTGAAAAACAAATAAAAAACGATGCCAAACGTCTCCCCGTTCAGAATAATTAAAAGCGTATTAATGGATTACACTGGACCGTCTATGCATAGTAATTCCAGGAACCACACAACCATCACCTTACAATGAATCCCCAAGTTTCAATATGTACTTGACTGGTTGGAAGAGGTAGTTTTATTGCAGTAACTTCCACATCATGAGGAAGCTGTTAATATGGCTGCATGTCAAGATCTAACTGCACACATCTGTTATTCTAGGAAGGAGTTGTGAAGACCGTTGGCTTCACAAAGACTTGATTTCTCTCTCTCAAAACAAAGCTACGGATAATTACGAGACAGCTTCCCAAACAAACAGCAGGAATTAATCGTTTTAAAAGCCTTCTTTTAGTTTCTTATTCATGCTCTTCTGAGACCGTAGTTGATGTTTAAATTTGCCCAAACTCCTACATCTTCATCATGCTGTTTTTTCTTTGTGTGGAACAAAAAGTGCATTATGTGGTTGCACATAAACATCATTACAACCACTAACATACCAGATCTTTATATAATAAATATGAGATTACGGACAAATGATTGAAAGGGTAAAAACATTGTGAAAACAGCAGACATCAAATATAAATGACAGATTGTCTTAAGGCACCAGTGGGCCTCTGTTTTCTCTGAATGACCTCTTTAAAAAATCAGACTCCTTGTCAGTGTTACTTTGGGAGAACCTTAAATGAACGGAAACTCAATTTTTCTTCCGACAGGCTAAATTGTTGACCAGTAACTTTCTGTTGACGAGATTAAACTCAGGTTTTCACATTTTATTCCGTTTCTTTATTTGGATCCCATTTGCTTCAGCATAGCAGACACTATTTTTCCTGGGGTCTACTTTGATTATATGTTAAAATATCACAAATATATACCGCTCAATAATTAATGTTTTGTCCTCTGATAGTCTGAATTTTGTGTTGTCAGAAGAGAGTGTACTTGTGATTATGGACGACAGATTTTCAGATTCTCATACTTTTTAGGTGTCAGGCTGACTGTTTCTTTATGTACGGCTGCTCTTTGTCTCTCAGAAACTTTATAAACTGTGTCCATCTTGGAAAGGACTATTTTGAAAAAGAGATATACATCTTTTTATCTAAATGAGGTATTGTTTGTTATAAAAATAAAAAGTACTAACAAGCTACTGACTGTTTCTCTGATGAGAAATTCACAGAGGAAGTTCTTCCTTCTCTTTTCTCTGGATGATTTTTTAAGAGGAAACTGAGACCTACCTTAACATCAAGCTCTCAAATTGCAATGATTTCGTCTTGTGATTATTATTATTATTGTTATGGTTACATTCATCACTTTTTAAACATCCTTTTTGATTCATTTTCATTTGAATCAATTCAATTCAATTTCATGTTTATTAACCTTATTTTAATTCTTTTTTAAAATTCAATTTTGAATCACTTTATTTTGTTATACTGATTGTATAGTATTCAGTAGATCTTAAATTAACTTCATTTTTAATTTGAAGTTGAGTGTGTATCTTTAGTCAGAAAACACAAGTTTTTGTGGTCAAAAATAGTACAACACCTTGTTACACCGCAATATGTAAGAATGCCGCATCATGTAATAATGTCATAAATTTTGACTTTATTTTGTAATAACGGCGCATTTTCTAATAAAATTCTTGAACACGATATGTAATAAATTTTCCCGTATTATGTAATAATTTCTTGCATATTGCATTGGTTATTACAAAATGCAGGTGTTGCACTTTTTTACTGTAAAATGTAAGAATTTAGTGCATTTTGTAATAAACCACCGAAACTAATGTCTTTAATAAAGAAAAAAAAATCAACTTACCTTGAGAATTACATTGACTATCAGCATACCAGCATGAATCGTAAACATAAATTAATTTTAAAAAGTAGCAAGATTCATTGGTCAAATCTAAGTCAAATATAACTGAGTTCACAGAGACGAGAGCTCAAGAATTTCATTACAAAATGCACCCTTATTACAAAAAAAAGTCAAAATTTATTACATTATTACATAATGCAGCGTTCTTACTTAATGTGGCGTAACACACCTCAATGGGAGACTGACACATCCAAAAAAAATTAACATGGAACTGTGTCCTCCCAGTTTCCCTTAAATTACCCTAAGTCTCAGTTGCTAATGTTGGTTAATGTTAAAGTAGAAAACATTGTTAAATGTACAATGTTTTGTTTTGACATTATTTATGAATCCTGCCTGATAGATGTGAGATTAAATGTTGGAGATACGCTTTAATAAGTTCGGTCATAATTCATCACACTTCACTCAGTTTCACTGTCAGACTTCTTGAGGTGTGTAATAGTTTGTGTCCCATGTATCTTTAGTATTTGTATTGTGTTTTTTTTTTTATATATCCTTCTGTCACCTGGTATACTGTTATGTGACAGCCTTGTGTAAAAGAAAAAAAAGAATAAGACTGTTTTTTTTGTTCCTGAATTACAATAACACTAAAATATTCAGTTATCAAACAGCTTAAATTGCTGCTCTTTAACTGTAGATGTGAAAAGTTTTGAAGCTCCTTCTTGTTGTTGCTCTGTCGACTGTGGTCAGCTGGAGTTTATCCTCCAAATGAATTCCAGCTCTGTGCTACTTTCACATTTATCACCATAACTTCTGATGACTGCAGATACAACGACACACACAAATCCCCTCCTCTGAACTGAAATGATTATTTTTTAATGAAGGAAACTGTGAATAATTGATCAAAAGTGTTAGGATATTTAAAATTAATAGATAACCAAGAGGTTTTGAGTGAAACTACAGATATGGGATGCATGGACTGGGTGGTAAACTTTGACTTTTTCACCTTTATTTAGCAACAGTTTCTGTGAAACCTCAAAGGAAATAACAACAGTCACATTTTCCTTTAGTTTTGTGTACAGACGCAACTTCTTAGTTCTGAATCTTAGTTTTCTGTACTCAAACATTAAGTTAGTTGCACATTATAACGTCTTAATCAGAAGCTTTTGAAATGTCTCACCTGTTTGTCTGATGCAATGACTTTTCCCTTGTTCCCCCTCTTTCAGCAGAAGTTTGGCTGAACAGAAATACTTGTTTTTACAAGATTTAATGGAAGCAGTGTTAAAACAAAAGGAGGAAATGAAAAGAAAAGCACTAAAAATCATCCAAAAATTCCTCAGAGGAGAAAAATAAAGAAAAAAAAACACAGTGACTTGGCTGAAACAGGTACATTATTTCTCCCTCTTCCTGTGTTGTGTTTGGGTAATACACTTACTGCTGACATTACTTTACACAACACCACTTTAGAATAAGAACATTATCCTCTAAAGCTTCAGTAAGGAGTTTACAGTTTGTAATGAAACACACTGAAAATGGATATTAATCCCACTTTATCACCCGCAGAAGCAAAAGAGACCATTAGCGTAAAGATGAACTTTTCTTCACAGTAATTTTTATTTTGGGCTGTTTGTAATCACTTTGTTGGACACCAAACTCTTGGCAGTGGTTTCGATTCACACAAACAAAAAGTTCCTCTCAGGAGCGATAACGTTTATTCTCTGGAACAAACTAAACTTTTAGAGGATGTTACAAAACTTTGGAAACAGGTGCAATCATGCAGAAGAGTTGAGTTTGCAAAAGGCATAAATTATATTCCAATTTAGCAACGAAACAATAACCAACAGTTGTGAGTTTACTACAAAGGTTTTGGAGAGAGAGAAAGTGCTGAATTTGCTCCATTAGTATGATATACAGCAGCTCATCAATATTCATAGTATTTATGTTTCTGGAATAAACCAGCCTCTATAGTAAGTACCAAAAATAAAAAGAATGGACCTTGGACTTATTTATTGGACTTTAAATTGAAATGAGGCGACCATATTCTGAAAACCCCAAAAGAGGACCATCTACCCGCTATAATACTCAAAAACAACATATTAGCCTCATCACCAATTTGTTTATTCGAAACCCTCCTTTTCTGTTTGAAGTGAAAAATTTCTATGATGTAAACATAAGTAACGCATAAAAGCCCATTTTTCACTAGTTAAAAATATGGATATGGAAAAAAAGCTCTGGTGCGATTTTTTTGTTTTTAGTTTCCCATATTCAATCAGAAAATTTTAATTAAAAAGTGTATGAGGCAAAAAGTCAAAAAAATAACTTTTTATCTCAAAATGTCAAATGTTTTATCAATCAGAAAATTTTCATGAAAAATCAAATTTATGAGGTAAAAAGTTAAAATTGAACTTTTTGTCTCAAACTTTCAATTTTTTTTATCTCAGAATTTTGACTTGATCTAACAATTATACATTTTTATCTCAAATATTGACAAATTATCTTAGAACATTGACTTTATCTTATAATTTTGACTTTTTATCTCAGAATTTTGACTTTTTGTTTTAAAATTTTGACTATTTCAGAATTTTGACTGAATATGACATTTTAACATTTTTATTTCAAATTGCAACAAAATATCTCAGAACACTGACTTTTTCTAATAATTTTGGCTTTTTATCTCAAAACTTTTTTTTTTTCCAAAAAGTTTTGACTTGATCTTACAATTATGTCTGTGTATCTCAGATTTCAATGAAATATCTCAGAACCATAACTATATCTTACAATTGTGTCTTTTTGTCTAGGAATTTTGACTTTTTATCTCAAAATGTTGACAAAGAATTTTTGACTTGATCCAATAATTATAACTTTTTAGCTCAAATTTAAATGACAAAGCTCAGAACCTGAATTTTATCTTATGATTTTGACTTTTTTTTGGTCATGGAATTTCAACTCTTTATCAAAAAAATTGACTCTCACAGATTTTTGACTTTCTATCACAGAATTTTGACTTTTTATCTCAAAATTTGTCTTTTCCTCCCAGAGTTTTGACTTGATCAAACAATTATACATTTGTATCTCAGATTTCAATGAAATATCTCAGAACCTTTAGTTTATCTCACAAATGTGACTTTTTGTCTGCGGATTTTGACTTTTTATCTAATAATTTTCACTTTTATTCTCAAAATGTTGACTATTATAACGTTTTTATCTCAAATTACAATGAAATAACTCTGAACCTTGACTTCATCTTATATTATTTTGACTTTTTTGTCCAGTGATTTCAGCTTTCTATCTAACAATATTGACTGTATCTCAAATTTTGACTTTCTTTCCCAGAATTTTGACTTTTTATTTCAGATCATCGTGTCACATCTCTCGGACATTAAGTTGCTGGCAGTAAAGGAACTGAGACATTATTTTCTGTCCTTTTGTGAGGACAAGTGGGACCAGAAAACAGTTTCACAAACAAAGCGTTTGCTGATCAGAAAAGCAAAAGTCTCTCTAAGATCTATTTCTTCTCTGAGTTGTTTTGTGGACTCTGAGCCTCAAAGACACGAGCACAGGATCTGGTGTAACGTTTGTAGTGGAGAACTTCAGAAGCTCAGGATACGAAAAGGAGATGGCATCGAGACGCCTTTCAAGGGACGGATCCTTTGTCGAGAAAATGTTTGCTTTTCTTCTCGGCGTGAAGCGGGCACAATTACTGGAAACAATTCAAAGCTGTTTTGTGCGTGACAGCAGGAGGTTCACGTCGAGGAGGCTTGATATACCTCCATGTGTACAGCAAAAAATACAGACACTGTTGAAGTGAGATACAGAAGCTACACTTTCTTTGACATCACTGGCTCTGGTCTGTGTGGAGGAAACATGGACAACACTAGTGAGCTGCTTTTGTGTGTGGTCACTTTTTCTTTGTTTGTTTTTTTTTCAAACATTGCTCCCATGAGTAACAGCCCTTTAAATACAGTTGCACTTGAACTGCAGGCTTGTACCAAACTCTGTCCCTTTCGTACATCAGCGTCTTTGTGGCCCATCAGAAAACAACAAAATGAAGTCAGTTCAAAAGATACAGTTCCTTTCTTAGTTTCTCTTCTTCTGAAAGTTTCCTGTCTCCCTCTGACCTGTCTAAATTTATATGCATTGTTAGTATTTCATCACTTTACAGCCACCAATGTTGATGTTTTCGTCACTTTTTTTTTTGCAAATATGATATTAACCCTCTAAGACCCGAGCGTTTGTCTAGTGGGCAATTTTTATTTCTCCTTGCTATTTATAATCGGTAAGAGCTAATTAGTATAAAATCTAAACTTGGCCTTTGTTGTTTTTAATGTAATTTCAACCTTCTATCTAAAAATATTGACTGTGAAACTCAAATTTGGACTTTTATCTCAGAATTTTGACTTTTTGTCTCAAAGTTTCAACTTTTTATCTCAGAATTTTGACTTTTTGTCTCAAAATTTCAACTTTTTATCTCAAAATTTTGACTTTTCATCCCAGAGTTTTGACTTGATCTGACAACTACGCATTTGTATCTCAGATTTCAATGAAATATCTCAGAACCTTAACTTTATTTTACAATTGCGACTTTTTAGTATAAATTCTAAACTTGTCCTTTGTACAGAAAGTTATGTTTTTAATGTTCATAACTGAAATGGGTGTAAAGTTGTGATATCACCATAAGATGACATGGGAAATGTCTCTCAATGCAGCTAATATATAAAAGTTTAAAAAAAATGAAGTTTTAATGGGTCTGAGAGGCAGAAATGTAGTGTCCACATATGAGGACTCCAGGTCCTAAGAGGTTACGTCTTGTAGTGGAGAAATACTTCCTTCATTAATCCACTTAGTGTTGCTGTAGAGATTTTTTTCTGTGATGTCGGCTGAGGCGATGATCACTAGGAAGTTGGAGTAAATAAACCCAACGTGGACTCGTAGCCGTGACCAACTACGAGGTCAGCGAGGTCAAGACATTGTACATCGGTCCCATTCAACTGTAAAGTGTTGGATGTCTTTTACTTTGAGAAGAATCACCAAGGTTACGAAGTCATGGCCACATAGTGCTCAAGTGCCTCAGGTCACATCTATGTTGTTTCAGTTGTGGTGAAAATGTTTCTTTAAAGTCACTTCAAGTATTTTTTCAGTGGTATATTTCTGTCTTCCTCATAGTAGGAGTGTGTTATGCTACTATGTATATACATGTGTGACTATATATACATTTAATACAAATACTAAACGCCCAGTTACAGTCTTTAAGTGATATTTTAAAAAGCCGGAAGACACACAAGTATATCAGAAGGAAATATGTCGATCATTAATTTCTCAACATTTGTCCATAAAAATTTGGGAATCCATTTAAGAGAGATGAAATTCAACTTTATTGTCAACACACACATACAAGTATAAACCAACAAAAGGATGTTTGGCATCCCACCAGAAGTGCAAAAAGCAAGAAAAATAATTAATACAAGAAAAAATATACTAATTATATTAACTTTACTGAAATAGTAACATTAATGAACAATTATTTACAGAAACACAAAGGCTATATGGGCAGATGGTTGGGTTTAATATATTTCAGTTAATGTTGTCTTGTGGTATTATTGTCATTTGTTGTTTTGTTTATTTGGTTAATTTGTTACGTTGGTTTTTCAGTTATCTTTTCAATACATTAATCCATTTTTAATTTTCTTTGCTTATGACAGGTTATCTTGTTCATGTTACAACAAACATACAACAAAATAGTAATAATAATAATAATAAAAATAATAAGAAGAAGAAGAATAAAAATAAAAACAAACAAAAAAAAAACAAACAGAAAAAATGCATTAAGCAGAAGTGCAAATGTTCATGCTATAACCAAAGTAATTACTTTTATTTACATATATGGACACACTTCTGCAAGTTTTTAGCTATGTAGGGAGGATTTAATGGGATTCTATTAATATAATTGGATAAATGCTATAAATACAAGAGTATTCCACAGATTTTTATATACACATTAAGACGTCAACTAGGGGCAACTCTTTTTTTTATCAAGCAAACAATCACTGGTAACAGAAGATACATTTTGGATCAGAATAATTAAAAACGTACACCTCACACTAATATTTACTTGGCTTGTGTTTTCTTTTTTATTGTTAACATCCTATAAGGTGGTGCCATATCCCTGTACTTTGACTGTGAGGTCACTATTTTGAATTTTACCTCACCTGAAAAAAAATGTGTGGCAAATGCAAAATAATAGTACTGTAACAGTTTCTACCTGTAAAAAATCCAGACAAAAACAAACAATAAAAAGAATAAAACAAGCATCAAAATAAATAAAACTTAGGTCATGATAAAAATGAAAGTTGTCCTACCCTATGTGAGTTCCTCAGCTCCTTGACCCAATCACATCTCTAATGTGTTTTGATAATAAAAGGAAAAGACAAGCTTTCAAGTTATGACTGCACAGATCCATTGATACTTTCCACAAATATTCTATGATGAGAAATTGCAGCAGACTGTTGCATCTTTAAAGTGGAAAGTGGTTTTCATTGAAATCTGTCAGTGGTGTGGGAGGATTTTAAGGACAAGGCACAGTGACATTCAACATTACTTTTTTATTCTCTCTTCCTCACTGCTGGAGTCCAGTTTGGTTCGTGTGGTTATGAATGTAATTATCATTCAGTGCCCTTCTGTTGGAAATGTTCAACCTTTGTAAAACACTTGGGAGAATATGATTTGATAGTGACGGGAAAGAAACAGGCCCCCAAATTATGGACACAACATTGTCCGCAAGTTTTCAGCGTTTTACTTTTTTCACTTGCTACACTTCCAAACACACTACACATCATGAACACGGCCAAATATCTAAAATCAGGTAGAACAGTTTAGTTTTAGAGTTTGAAAAAGTCATAGTAAAATTATAATCGATGACTCCACATCAATAACTGAAATAATAATTCCATTTGGGTTGCATTATGGGAACTGCGTTTAAACACCACTGCTCTGGAGCTTAACTAATAGTGAGTAAATGTTAACTTCTGGTGTTGTTGTTTGCTTTTTCTGTGTGTTTTGAAACTTTATGAATGTAGAATACTGAACACAGGAGTGCTCTAATGAGAAAATATATCTGACAGTTCAACTAAAAGACTTTTTGTGACTTCTTTTGCCAGAGTGAGTAAGCCACAGGCTTTTCATTTAAGATAAAGAATAAATGGAAATCAAATGGAAAAACCCAAGGGGAATTGAAAAGCAGCATAAACACCGTTCTTTCTGAGGCAATAACTGTGCTCAAGAATTAAATCCAACTGCCTGGACTTTGATTCAGACTGTCTCATGTTGGAGACAAAACGACCAACACAATACTCACATTAATGAGCACAAGGCTGCCGATAATTTGTCTTACTTTAAATTTTGTTGCAGACAGAAATAGAACTATTTTGGAAGTTATGGCTTTTTTGTTTGTGTTCCTTCACTCATCAACAGTCATTGTCTGCTAACCATGACGCCAGCGTGATTCTGAGGCTGATAATGTCCGAGCCGAATTCTCCAGGTCTTGGCTCGCTGCACCGTGGTCCTGCCAGGTTTGGCTGGAGTCTAATGGAAATGTGTAACTGACTAAACCACAGCTCCATCACAAAAGACATGAGACATTCACAAAAACTGCTGATGGATGCAGTTAATAACTTGTGTAACATTTTCATTTTCCCGTCTCTTAAAGACGCAGTTATCATACTCGCTTTCATCAAACACCAACTGCCTCTTTTAACTTCAGCACAGAGGGACTGCAGGAAAATAACAGGAGAGAGGAAATAATGCAGCAGAGCAATGCAAACTGCTTTTAAAGAATAATTGAAATCAAATAATTAAAGCCAGAGGGGGAATTTCAGTGACTTTTCATCCAAGTACACCCTTAGAATGCAAATGTCTTTTTCAATGAAAGTAAAACACTGTATGTTTGCAGAGAGCTATAATTCAGTGTCTAAACTGCTAACAAGCTTTCACCCAGCACTGGTGTAATGCAGCTGTTTGCTCTATCAGTCATTTATTACAGAAACTAGCTTTGCACAGAAACAAATAACTTAACGAGTTATTGTCTTTTGGATTTGCTGAGGTTTTTCACAACTGTAGTTTTAGCCACCAGCTCTGTGTTGAAGCACCAACAGATGCTTTACTGTCAGACTCAGAGCCTGCAACAGGTCAGCACCATCTCACAAAAATTGGGCTTTTCCTACCCTTTTCTAGATTTTTGTTGACAATGCTGCTACTTTTGCCCTTTTACATAACCCTCCTCTTTGCCTTTTATCCCTCACCCTCATCCCCTCAGCTGTGCTCATTTTCCTCAATCCACTTCCTGACTGACTGTCAATCATACTCGTTGTTCTGAGACAAACATCACTCTCATTTTTCACGCCAATTGGGAGGAAACATCCAGTGGCAAAAGATGCTTTTGAGGTACACAAACATCTGTCTGACAGACTGAGGACGGCCAATTGAGATCACAGGTTCATGAAACCGTCAAATGATTGTTTTGGGATTTTGGATTGTACATTGTACATTGTTCAGAGGGCCAAATTATCATACAAATGTGTTAATTATTATACACCTTGCAACCCTAACAGGGCACATCCTTTCTTGGTGATAACCATAATAAACCATATACATCTAGAAAATGAAAATTGTTACTTTTCAATACTGTTTGAATTTTTCCAATTGGAAAAACGGTGACAGAGTTAAGAGGATAACACTCCAGCCAAGGTGATATAGCACCAGCATTATCATAGTTAGTGGTTTTTTTTTGTCATTCAACTGCATCTCTTTACTATTACATGTGATCTATAGTAATACACTGTCAGTTAATGGAGATAAAAGTGCTGAAGATGCCACAGATGTTTTTCAATCATTGTCATTATAAGTTGATGATAAATGATTTCAGAGTTGATGACAGATTGTCCCTTTTTAGCCTCTTGATTGATTACACCATCAAAGTGTCAGTAAGTGATATCTTCTATACTTTAGTAACTGGTTCATTTCACAACAAATACCCATATAATTTCTGTCAAATGTACTTTTCTACCTGCCCGTTCTCTGTGTCATATGTGCTAAGTGCCTGGAACAAGAATATTTATAAGCACACTGTTATTATCTTTGAGAATAAAAGGCACCCCGCTGGCCTTCTGTGTCCGTATTTAGACTTCAAGTTGTGCAATTATCCATGTAGATTAGAAAGCACAGAGCAGGCAGAAGTTCAGGCTTTTTCAAAAAGCTACTTAGGCACAGAGGGAGGCGGAAGCTATTAGTGCACATTGGAATCATTTAAAAGGTGCTGGATGATTGGTAGATACATTTCTCCACCTGGTATGCCAGAACTTACCAATCAGTATCACATACCAGGTTCCCATAACTCTGGGTTTCAATTGACGTAACCTGCGTGTTCGGGAGCCCAGGAGGGTGCCAAGGCTCAATGAGGCTTAACAGATGGGAAAAACTCTCACGTAGTTGGTATTTCTGTGACGTGTGGAGCTGTACACCCAGAGCAAGTGCACATAAACACTGTATTTGATGTGCGTGTGTGTGTGTGTGTGTGTGTGTGTGTGTGTGTGTGTGTGTGTGTGCTGTAGCCTTATACCAGGACTGTCACTCCAGTGAAATGCTACCTCCATGGTGCTATGAAGCTTTACTACCCTCGAGCATGGAAGACAGATGCCATCTTATGGTGCAGACACGGAAATAAAGTTGTATGTAGGCTGCGTCTGGTTAAATTAGCATGTAACCACTTGAGTTGAGCAATGCATGCATCACATGTGAACTAAAGGCCAGGGTGCTAGCTCTACTACTGTTAGCCAGATGGCAATATAAACTGCAACCATCAACCAGCAGAGACTGGTTAATAAGTTTGGAATACTATAAATGTAGACCAACTTTAAGGTGAATTGGGTCAGATTAATGTCACTCTGAAATAACTGATATCAGCCAATGCTTTTGTTTGCTAAGCTCATTGAAAAAAGTAAACAAATCTTGCCTGCGAACACAATCTCGTTGGTGTGGCTGCTGCCAAATGATGTCAACATCCCTCAAAATGATAAAACATTTGTCCTTTTCAAAATAGCAGCCTATTAAATCTTTAAAAATACTGGTTGGTTTGATAAATTGTACCATGATTCACAAAATATTGAAATTTAATTTCACCTCCAGCATAGATTTCAACTATGAAAACAATGTTTTTGTTCCTGCCTTGTCAGTTAAATCCAATCTAAAAATCCATCTCAAGTATGTTTCTGACTTAAAAGCCATTTACACAACATCAGTTTTAAGGAATGCAAAGATGTACATCTTTGTACATATTTTCTATTTATAATCTGAACACTTGCTTTTTTCTGCCTGTTACTTTTTTAATCGTAACTTTTCTAATGTTTAAAAATATATTTTTATATTTTACTATTTAGTGATTCATGGATGCTGCACAATTTGGTTGTGTGCTGTGCAATGACAATAAAAGGATTCTGATTCTATCGTTGCGTTTCAGCCGACCAAAAATGGAAACTTGAGAATGGCCTTCACAGTGGAAATTTTCTGCAGCAGCCACCGTTGCCGTGTAGACAGCAAGCCGGAGTTTTCAGTGGAAATGCTGACATAATGCTCAACTTTGTGCGTGTACTACATTTTCATTGTGGTGACCTAAATTACCATGTCTAAAGTGAATGGCAGACTACCATATTGTGCTTGTGGTGCTAAATGTTCCTTTCAACAAAATGTGCATTTGTTGCTCCACTTCTGCAACCAGCGATTCGATACACATGCCAGATGATTAGTTCACCTCTACTTGGGTGGGTGTAAGCCACATACTGAGCTCTGCTGCTTCATAACTACATTAATTAATAGGTGATTACCAAGACCTACTTTCACAAAGACAAAATTTACCAAACATAAGTTCTCTTACTCTTTGTGACAAGTTTAAGCATTGAATGACAAATAGAGCTCAATCTGACTTTAAATCAAGCAACAGTATGATCTCTCTGTGGTGACAAGATAAAGCCTGAGTGTTGTGTAGAAAAGAGTCCTTCATAGATATTTACTCTGACAAGCCTTCCTTATACACTGTAAATTCTTGACTATAATATTTGTTCAGCACTGCCAGCTCAGCTGCTCAGCTTACCATTGTCAGAAGTTCTTTTAATATCATGAAAGTGAGTTTGTTCTCCTGATGTATTCATTATCAGTGGAGCCCTTAAAGAGAATAGTTCACTGGTGCTGTTTATAGAAATATTTTGTAGCTACTCAAGCTTTGATGGAGATGAAATGGTGATAACAGTGTAGCTGCTAAAAACATTGAGAATTACTCATGCAGAGAATCTGGAGGCAACGCTTCATTGCCTATTTTTTCTCTGTTGCCTCTTTGACACTGAATGTTAAAGGTGGCACTGTGAAGCTTCTGCCACAAATTGAAATAAAAAAAAAAATAGAACCCGTTCCTCTGGTGCCACCCACACAACTGTTAAAGCAACAATTCATTGTAAAGCCTCCTGATTAATGCAAACCCACTCATGATGTGGCTCATTAAAGCCTGTTTGCCCATATCCTGTATCACGCTGGTTTCTTATGCTTTTTTTATTTTTGAAAGACCACTCAACATGCAGCTCACCTACCATGAACAGAACACTGGGCAGGTTAGGGTATTTTATAAGGTAAAGAAAAAAACACAGGTTGCAAATGTTAAAGTTCCCCACAACTTTGGCAACCAGCTCATTTCATTTGCACAGAATTCAGGTTTTTGACATTTTTGGGGGTCAACTGTTTGTCTTGCTGTCTTGGAAATGTGTTGGCCTTGACAAAACTAAAACTTCCTGATGCTATAATTTAAAACTCTTGTGACTTCTGTAAGCAATAAAATAGACATTTGATGCTTTTCACATGTCATAACTGAGCTTCACTGCTTACTGGATTGATTCATGCATCAGTTTCCAGGGTGTTATATGACAGATCATGCAAAACAGATCAAATGTGAATTTTGTAAAATACTCACTAGATCAGGGGTGGCCAACCAGTCAGACACCAAGAGCCAAAAAAATCACAGTGGCACGACAAAGAGCCACATCTTAAATGTGGGCTCACAAACTCTCTCATACAAACGGGAAATGACATTAAATGAAAATCAGTACATTTCCACGTTTCCAAACCAGTGTCCCCCGGTCCATCTTCAGACCCTTACACATGGTATCTCCCTCATTCATGCTGTCTTTTTTCACAGCTTCACATCCCTTACCTCCACACACATACACACATAACAGTTGCAGCTGCTGGTCTTTCAAGGAGAGGAAGTTCATTTTTTCCCAGCCTACAGAATAATAATTATAACTTTATTTATGCAGCACTTTTCAAAACAATGTTACTAAGTGCTTCACAGAAATTAAAATGAACATTGGAAAGAAACAAAATTCTGAAATAAAGGGGGAAATATGTAACTTTTTTTTGTAAAAGGCTAAAACCACCACCAAAAAGGAGAAAAAACATCAGAAAAATTAAAACCAACAACAATGTTAAAACAAAATAAGGAAAGAGAAAAGATTTAAGACATCATGAATATGTGTGTTTATTTCTATGTAAATCCTACCCCCTTTCTTTTTCTAATCGTTTTTAAAACAGATAAAGTGGCCTGGTATCAGTGAAGTCTCCGGATCTATCAAGAACAACGGAATGAAAAAACTCTGAAAATGCTCCGGTGCATGTTTATAAGATCGATGATTCGCTCATTTCACTGTCAATCAAAAAGGGATTTAGCCTCAGACAGATCATCCAATCATCATCCAGAAGCTGAGCGTCAGGGCCCGCCCACTGCTCCACAGACCCCAGAGAGGCTGAGCGTCAGCGTCTGTCTGTGTAAAACACTGTGGAGCTGCAGGGATGAATGAAAAGGAATTTGTGTCGGTTTCCTGAAGCTGATTTTGAATAAAAGATGACCGTGTCATGGTGCATATTTAGTAAATGAAATATACACACAGTGGTACATATTTCACCACGTTTTCTTTTTTTTGAATTTACATTTTAGGGGAAGCTGAGCTTCCCTTGCAGTCTTAGAGCAATCTCCACTGACATACATACACACACAGTCACAGTCTCTCCCTCTCTCTTCTCCTTTACTGACTTTTCTACCCCAAAAATATAAAACGCGACAAATGCCTGTATCAACGATAACAGATACTGGCAACTTTGAAATGTCCCGACGATGTCTGGCATATGAGATAGAACGGCTTTCCATCACGTTCAACAAAGAAAAAATCACTCTCCACTCTGTTAAAAAAAAGTCCTCAGTTCAGTCTTAAACTTGCGCTTCGCTGCACACCTTTCCCAGACATTTTTTGTTGAGCAGAAATGTGCCCCAGCAACTGCACTGTTCTCTATTCCCTCCGAAACACACTGCATAAGGCTTCGAACTCTCTCATCTGCACATGCGCACTCTGCTCCGCTCACTCACCCCGCCCACACCCGATACAATTTTCAAAGCGCCTCATTTTTTTGAAGAATGGACGTAAGAGCCGCACACTGGCAGGCAAAGAGCCGCATGCGGCTCGCGAGCCGCGGGTTGGCCACCCCTGCACTAGATGTAGTTGGAAAGAGCAAGATGAAGGCAATTAGGAAAAAAAATTTAAAATAGACATTAAAGACAAATTTTAGCCATGCAACATTGTAATATGGTCGATCTTGAAAATGAAAGTCTCACGGAAAGTGGTTACCACAAAGGCTATCCATCAGAGGAGAAAAACTCCAAATCAGCTCGTAAACCCTCCAATTCCTTCACCCCCTCAGAGAACAGGAAGGCAATCTAAAGCTAATTACAATGAACAGCATGCAACAATGGCACAAAAGTGTTCTTTTTTTTTCGTTCCTGGCGAGCTACAGCATATCATTAATTCCATGGCAACCAATGCAGTGTCCATGTGAGCCTCAGCGTGTCCCCACTTATGCCCCTCAACCAATCACTGCACAACAGCTTAACTCAAGGGACGCTATTCAGTTCACGTAAGGGAGGGAAAGTTTGTTTCATTTCACATAAAAAGACAACAAAACACAATGTCAAAACTATCTTATAAACAAAATTCATGTCTGCAGGCCTAATGTTTAGGTTTGTGCTAATGATACACCTGTTTGAGTTATGGGAACCTGGAATATAAATCTCACAGTAAATGAAGAGCTTTTTGACTTTGAAACTCTCAGAGGAAAAACACATTTAATCTGTCCTCTTGTGGTACAATTTCCATCGCAGCATGCAGTATCTGTGCAGCTGTGTAGCTCTCTCCCAAACCTCTGTTCTTGCATATTGTCAGTGAAGTACTTGTGTTCAGCTTAGTAGAACAAAAATGAAGTGTTGGGGAACATAAAGCCATGCCAAAATGCTTAAAGCTGCAGTTCTTTGGGTGTCCACTTGAGGTAAGCTGCAGAAACCATAGATTTATATAAGAAGGCTAGATGCCTCGTGCGCGCTGTAAGCCAAGTTGTCACATGGCGGCCATCTTGGAACAGGGCTGCTCGATCACTCATTACATTACAGTCAATGGAGCATGGACTTTAAAATAACTGTAGATTGCTCGATGTTCAACCGATTTACAAACGGCTTGGTTTGTTATAAATGTCAGAAATTTAGCTAATTAACTTGCAAACTTCAGAATATTTTCGAAAAAAAAATTTGCGATTTAAAAATTCAGCCTGAATCATAGCCACGTGTAAGGCTTGTAATAAACCAATACGTATGTAAATCCGTCCAGAATTCAGCGAGTTACGAGTGTTTTAGTGAGTAAATCATCATCCTTTCCATTGAGTACAGAACAGAGCAGCAGAGCACAGACCTGTTCCAAGATGGCCACCACAGTGACGACACAGCTGACTCGGCCTTAAGGCATCTAGCCTTCTTCTTATATATATCTATGGCCAGAAACCCTAAAAACCACATACATGTCACTCCAAAAAAGGCGATTTATCCACACTCACTGCACAAAAAGAAAATTATTTTTAACAACTTTTAATTTGCAAAGTAATTACACCCATGAGTTTCAACGAGACAAGGGTATGACAAACTTGACTGATAGGTGGGCACCCTGTCACTGTTTGTAAAGAGATTAAAGGCCCGCCAACAGCTGCCAAATTGAATAAAATACCTATTACAACATTTCATACTGTTTTTTTTTTGAATAGTGATGGGAAGTTCAGCTCTTTTCAGGGAGTCAGCTCTTTAGGCACAGCTCCCAAAGAAGAGCCAGCTCCTAATTTGTCAATATTTGTAGCTTCCTATTTTAGCCCAACCTGGCAAATATGAATTATTTATGTATTAATAATCCCATTGGCAATGAGTGTTTTTATGAGACTCTTCATAATTTCCTTATTTTGTGCATTTTTTCTGTTTAAAAAGAAGGAATCTTTTCTTTTGTTTAATATTTTAATCAAATTTTTATGCCAAAAAAAAAAAAAAAAAGAAACAAAATATTGCACACAAACCCACAGAACAGAGCCGGAGCAGAACCAAACTTGGTATCAAAATGGTACAATGGTTTGATCCTGTGTCTGCACATGTGATTGGCTGCAAAAAAGTAGAGCTGAGCAAAAGAAAAAAGTTGGAAGTTGGCTCTCACTCAGTGGAAGTCAGCTCCTCTGATTCACTACAAAGCATCAGCTCTTAGAGCCACATCTTTTGAGCATGACATCAATGGTTTATTAGTCAAACCTATTCACAAAATATTTCTCCTCTTCCTTTATTTTCAACATTCAGAAAACAACTTTCTTTTGCTCCAATTGATTAGATCCGGAGTTTCAAGGTTTGTCTAAAAAACAGACTAAAGTAACTCAATACAATGAAAAATTCTACAATCCTTACTTTAATTACCATGCAAGGACAATACTAAGTATATATACAGAATGGCAGTGATGTCTTAAGACATTTTAATTTTGATCATTTTAGCACACAGCGAATACAATAAATACAAATCTCACATTTCAAGAGCTATCATAGGGTTGTCATCCTCCGCATCCTCCCTGTTGAAAAAGGTCAAAAGGAAAATAGATGGTCTTAAGCAAACAGGCATATCTATTCAATATAAGCAATTAACAAAGCTTTCAATTTTCCCTTATTTCTTTGCACCGTGAAGAAACAATCACAAATGTGAAACAAACCAAACTCAATTTATTTTTCTCAATAAATAATCAGAAAATACAATAAAACCCTGATTGTCCCTGTTTTATCAAAGGAGAATTAATGGGTACAGAGAAATTGTTGTTTTCATGGTACATTGTCGAAAATCTCCCATGTTTGTATTGATGTTTCTAACCCTTCAGCTCTTAGTGTGCGAGGCAGCGTGCGAAGAGAGGGCACACGTTTCCTCAGCACAATCATCTGTGATAGTTAATGGAACGACTGCCAAGTGTAGATACAGTTTTCATGCATTTGTTCATACATCAGGACAGGAAAACAGTTACCGAAGAACAGACCTCTTTTCAATCTTGCAGGAAGCATTTCAAATTAAAATCAATACGTTGAAAAAAGGTACCTGTGAGACAGCTAAATCTTAATGTGTAAATGTAACATCAGGAGAGGAAGGCAGTGATTCTTGTTGTCACGCTGTCATTCGTCATGGCTAGTTATAAAACCCTGAAGTAATGGAACAGCTGAATTATTTATCACAAGTTTCTCTTTGCATAAAGTTTTATTCTCTGAAAAATGCATTATGCATAACCTGAAGGTCTAACAAACCTGGTATGAAATGCAAGTTGTCTGCGAGCGGTTTGGTTGCATAAAGTTTCAGTGTCAGAGAGGGGGATCAGTTTTTCCACTGAAGTATGTCATTTTCTCTGTCTGGTTGTGCATCAACATTTTGCATGTAAACATCAGATGCAAAGTGAGAAAAGGAAACAGACACAAGATTGCCATGTGTGCTTGTTTCTTGAAATGGTGATTTATTGTGACATGTGAGTAAAAATACTGCCTCAGGGTGTTTATTTATGTTCTCTTTGCGATTTTGGCAGCACCAGTCAAACTTAATCCACTTAGATCTCTAAGAGGAGGAACACTCACTAAAAGAGGATTGCAATGTTCTTTACTGAATTAACAGAGTTGAGGAGGAAATCTGGAGATGGCATTGACTTTTGTTTATGTTGGTGATAGTTTAAGAGATGCGTCAATCCAACTTTTTAAGCCCCAATAATAATAATTTGGCTTTGGTGTCGACTGATACTGATCCTGATACTGATACCCGTATTAATTTTACCATCACTATTTGTCACTATGAGGTTGAGATGTAGGATTATGATTTGGCAACTTCAAGGCAAATAAATGAGCCAGCTGGACTGACCAATGGATTAGCATGAGCTGTGTGTGCACAAACACATGGCAATTTTATATATATCTTTTATGACCTACCTAGTCATATAAGCTCTAACTACGAACATAGTAGGATCACATCAATGTCAATTTTCTATCTATATTACTTTTCTGTCAAACAGTATTAGAGTGGATGAATGCATTCTTTCAAAACTAGAACACAAGATGTTTATCCACAACAATAATTTAACTAATTGGCTGCCAATGGCATAAATATGAAGTCTGGAGGGTCTGACGTTGCTTATCCATCAACTTTTTGACTGAGTGATCAGCATAGATCATGAGAAGAAGATGCAAGATGATGAGAGACAGTGGCAGAAAGTTGCTCGCTGGACAAATTCTGGCAGCTCACACTTGGATAGAGTAGTTTCCCAGTGGTTCTTGTGGTTAGAGAGTGTTGCAATCATGAGAAAAAACAATGGATATCACAGAGAAGGTAAAAGGATGGAGCTTCAGAGATGAGCATGACCAAAAAAAAACACTTTTTCTCTCTGTTGTTTTGGTCAAAAATAGTTGTTTTCAGTCAAATTAAACAACAAAAAAAGGAGGATCCTCATGGAAGAAGAGAGTCATAGACAATGTTTGATGATGTGATTTATCTACTACCCTTGATGTGAAATGGATGCGCAAAATATTTTTCATATGACAAATTGAAACGTTGAACTTGAATGTTAAGTAATCTACATGCAGCCTGTTGCAACCATACACTGTACAATACATGGACATTGTCTCTGTGATGTCATCAATCAGTTTCAGTGTTTTTTATCCCATTTAGCGCCATATTGAAACAGCTAAATGCAATTGAATTTCTATAGAGGCAGTGTTCAGAAATATCTTAGCTGCTGATTTATTGAAACAAGAAGAAAAAAATCACCTGCTGTACAGTTTTTATTAATGAAAAATGAGCTATTTAGATAGGTGTGTTGGTGGTTTCTGGTGCTTCTGCAACCTGCCACAAGTGGACACTCAGTAAACTGCAGGTTTTGGTGGATCAACTTTATTTCCTTTGCTACAAGGTTGCAATCCGGCCTAAATAGTTTCCTCTGATAGGGTACAAAGCCAACCACAATTTAGGATTTTTGGCGGCACCTGGGTTAGCCAGTCATATTTCAAGAGGGGGCTGTGCCACTCCTGACTTAACCTCTGGACACACCACTGTTAACATGTAAAAAGAGTAATAGATGCTTCCTTTACATTTAAACACGTTAAACATTGCATCCACTGGATAGCGCTTAAATATCCTAGATTTACACAGACCTCTACTTTTTCTTTGCTGTAGTCCAACTAAAATCCAAAATATGTTTGCAGTTTTGACCAACCTCCATAATGTTTCCTCATAAAGTTCTCTCAACTGTTACTTTCACTTCCCCCCATAACTCCAGGTGGTGCTGCATCGTTTGTGTCCATAAGCTTCCAGAAAACATACAGAAATATAGAATGCATCTCATGTGGATAAATGATGCACTATTGTGTCAGGTTTTGTTTATGCAGACAGGTGATATCAGTCTCTGCGTCAAACCCCAAACATCAGTTTCAATTAGAGCCAAACTCTCTCAGACATTCTCACGAGGAGAATTAGCGTGACCTTCGGTGCTTGCATTCCTCTGACTTATAAGTGGGAAGTAAAAAGCACATTAGTACACAAGGCATTAAATTTCTCTCTTTAAAGTGGTGCTTGAAGCAAAATAGAGAGCATTCTTAATGTCAACATTCATAAAATCCGGTTTTATTAAGCAGGAAAGCAACTTCATTCTGCTCGAAAGGCAGCAGACTCTAAAATCAAACAGATATTAAAACTCACTGTGCGTACTTCTATCCAGTGATCAGGGAGGTCTAGCAGGTGTGGGTTGTTTTTGCACAGAGGGACAAAAAAGGCCCATGATGCATTTCAATGAAAAAACACCCATACACACACATATGAAAGCCATTTGCCTTTAAATGATTTTTCCCAGGGGGCCATCTTCTGTGAGTGTCCTCCCCTATTGAGTTCTTTTGGCACAAGAGCTCCATTACAATGATTGAGTCTTCACAGAGCACACACACACACACACACACACACACACACACACACACACACACACACACACAAACACACACACTTACGCTTCGGGCCAAGGGACCCATCAATTAGAGTGGGTTCAGTCAAGTCATCATCATCTTCCTCTTTTCTTTTTTCCTCCCTCAGTGCTCTGAAGTGGCACAATATGGACTCTCAACCCCTCTGAGCGCTTTGAAATCTGGAGCACTTGCATAAGAGTCTATTTTATCGGCACGTAAGCAAAAAATAAATCCCCCCAATCCGCGTCAGGGCACCGGGATCTGTGGATCTTGTTTTATTTCAAAGAGGGAAGGTGTGAGGAGAGTCAGAGGGGTATTTCTCTGAGAGCAGAGATTGGCAGAACGGAGCTGAGGTCATCAGATCGAGTTTGTCTGCTGCTTTCTGTTTCGCTCTTTACCTCTGCTGTTCACTGTCCCTGAGACGAAGGCTGCTGTGCTCGTCAGGGAGCTGCATTACCTTGTGCTGTCAGATGTCAACGCAGGGAGACACTGGGGCACAACACACATAACAACATACACGGACGCGTATACACTTTATTTTTATTTTTTTACAACTGTCTTTGATTTCAAGCCCAGTTCACTCTCTGCAAGCCAATGCAACACTATGATGAGCTTGCAGAGGTTATCACAGGGTGATATCTTTCTCAATTCTGAACTGTACACTCAAATGCAGCAGTTATCTATAAAACTAACTTCAAATACAAAATAAAAAGTTACCTTGATCTCTTATGGCAGAATTGGTGGATCCAAAATCTTGGTGCTGCACCAATGTTGACATTACACATCTACAACTACGGTTACTGTGACATCATGCAGTATCTACCCAGAGGATAGCGGACAGTCAAAGTGTATTCAGGAGCCATAAAAGTAATACAGTAGATTTCATGGGAGGAATTTCTTTTTGTCACAGCAGCTCACAACAATCAAAGTCTGTCCTTCGCAAATGCTGTAATGATTTTTTCCCCCCTTTCTTTTGAAGGTAATGTATCTGTTTGAACAGCATTTACTGAATGTGTATGTTTATCCAGATATATTTTCGTATATAGGTTTATGAATGAATGTATGTGTATATGTATGTGTGTGTCAATATACTGTTTTGCTCAGGACTTAAGGAGGGCCACTCCACAAGCCCTGAAGGGTTTCTTTGGCCCCCCAATAAAATGAGTGCAAAAATGCAATAGTCAAATTGAATAGAATAATGATAATAGACTTATAAGAACTTAGATATTAGAAATTTAGAATAGAAAAAAATCACTATTCACATAAACTAACTGTACATATATCTAAAATGAACAATGAAAAGTGAAGGCGAAGTTACATGTGCAAAGATTATTTTAAAGATTAAATGACATCAGGTCAAAATGATTAGCCTCTTTATGAAATTCAGAGTTCTTAGTTTTATTTTGGATACTTACATTATTTTACTTTGTCGACAAAAGCAAAATTATTTCACAAAAGGTTAACAATCATTCAAATCCCTGACGCTAACAGTCAGTTGTGTTTGTTGTAGTTTGTATAAAAGTCACATCTGAGACATTTACAGAGGAATCTTAACCCATTCTTCTTCTTCTTAAGCAAATCTTAGAAGCTCCTTTAGAATTCATGCTCTACTTCTCTAGACCCTGGTCTTTAGTTCAGCCCCCCTCACAGATTTTGGTTTCGATACTTTGTAGTGATCAGTGTATCTGTAGTTTGGTCTAATGTTTCTTTAGTTATGATCACTCGTGTTTCTTGCTGTGATTTCCCCTTGTGTGTTATGTTCACTATGTTCATGTTTCCTGTATTATTTAGTTAATCCTCATGTGTTTCACTTTGTACTTGCTCTTTGTGTTTTAGCCCTGAGTCCTAGTCTTGAGTTTCCCTCCTGTTTGATTGCCCCTCATGTGTTTTACCTACATCTTCGGTCACAACTGTGTTTATTGGTCTCCAGTCTATTTTGTCCCTGTTCTGGGTTCAGTTTCTTGTCTATTCATTGTCATGTCAAGCCGTCTTGCAGCGTCTTTTGTGCTCTCCGTTCTCCTGAGTAAGTTTTTTCCTGTTAATTTATTGACTTTTGAATTTTTTTTTGAAGATGTTTGGATTCCTCTTTGTGTATTGGACTTTGGACTTTTAGTTTTTGTCAATAAAACATTTTGTTTGGCATCAGCAACTGTTCCCTGCACCACATGACAGGAGGGTTCACTTTGGCTTTCTGGAGGAGAGTTACAATTTAGACCCACTTTTGCTGCTGACTGCTTGAGGTTTTCCTTCAAATCCTCACATATCCTTCTTTCCACAAGATTCAGCCTTCAACCTTTAGGATTCCCAGTTCCAGACTGGGCTGCAGCAACCACCATGATACTCCCAACACTTTTTTTTAACTGTTGGGACGATGTTCTTTGGGTTACACGCCTGTCTTTGTCTTGCCTCTCTACAAGAGTCTACTTTGGTCTCATATAACCAGTTTTTCTGCCTCCAGTTATCAAAATCTGCCTCCAAATTGTCCTCAGCATCCTTCAGTCTGCTGGCTTTAAGGTGTGTCTCTCTCTCTCCTCTGTAGAAGTGGAGTTTTTGGAGCCTGCGTCTTCCACATCTGTCCATTTCTACAACATTAGGGCCTTAGCGACTGTCTTCTTTGACAATTTCTAACTCAGCTATGTGATTAACTCATGTATTTTGGTAGTTTGTCTCAGCTCTTTAGATACATCTTGTCCTCATTTGTTTGTTGTAGTTGAGATAAAAGCAGAAAGAGTTGAGACGGACGCCATCCCTGGTTCAAAACAGAGGTGTAAAAACACAAGTTAGGAATAAAAGTTGGGAAGCCAAACAAGAATAAGTCTCTAAACTTTTCAGTGAGTTTGTGAGCGTGTGCGAAAACATAACCTCTACTCAAACCAGAGTTTGGAACATACTCTGCAGACACCACGCAATAATTCATGCGCTGCCTATAACCCTCAGGAATCCTCATAACTGAGATAAAATGAAACATGCATGGCGTAAAAGGACTCAAAGGAAACTTTTGTCACCAAAATTTAATGAGCTTTGGCCGTGAATAAATAATCCCTGTTCTGCAGCATGAAGTCCATTTAATTGCATTACTTATCAACTTGTCAGAGAAATCCACAGCCGGATGGCAGAGAAAATACCCACAACAAACACGGCCTCTTATGGACCCTGTTTCGTAACAGCTGTGTTTGTCTGATTATCATCATTTCTCTTTATCTTATTTAACATTACTCATCCGTGTAGAATAAAATGCGTGGATGGCAGCTGAAGACAGAGAGGCAAACAGAGGAGTGACAGTGATGTTGTGAACTCAAAGGAAGGCAGGGAGAGAAATACATTAAAGGTAAACCGAGAGGCAGGCAGCGTGTAAGAGAGATACCTTCGGGCTATGCCTTTTTTTTAAGTCCCTCCTGCTCCTGTTGGCATTCAGAGTCTGCCCTGTTTGCTGCTGTCTTTATAAACAGCACAATCGATACGGCCGCCTTATGACCCCAGGGCGGTAGGAGCCCATCAGCAGATTCACTTACAAAACAGGCCGTGCAGGGAGGGCACTGCTCAGCGCAGGGGGAGGAAAGTTTTTGTCGGTCTCCATTGTCTGGGAAACTCACAGCTAATGGTTTGTATTCTGAGGTAAGATTTCTGAAGTATCCCTACATTTTTGCCATAAACATCAATATTCCTACTCCTTTTTCTGTTAAGATTTGTTGGGTGAAATACAGTTATATTATATTTCAGGTTGAAAGGTATGAAGGAGACGTTTTTTTCCCCATCACTGCTTTGTTGCTTGTTTTGTGGTCCTACTGGAGGACTTTCTTAACCGTGTCTCAGCTTCTCATCTTCCTCTTTTAACACAAAAGAGAAAATTGTACTTGATGTCTTTGGCTTCAGCTTTTATAAAAAAAAGCAGTGAGTTCTAGCTTTTTCCCAGAATTTTAAAATAACCTTCTTTTTCAAAGTATAATAAGGGGTGATCATACACTGCCTGGCCAAAAAAACAAGCTGCCACCCAAAGAAAAGGTCACACACTCCAATATATTGTTAGATTTGTCTTTAGATTTGATTACAGCACGCATTCGCTATGGCATTGTTTAGTTAAGCTCAGATAAACCCCCACAGGCTCGTACAGTACGCACTAGGCATGATGGGTGCATCACTTCACCTGTCTCTCTTCTTGCCCTGATGCGCCCATCACTCTGGAATAGGGTAAATCTGGACCACATGACCTTCTTCCATCCCTCCACAGTCCAATCTTTATGCTTCTAAGCAAACTGAAGCGTTTTTTTCCAGTTATCCTTACTGATTAGTGGTTTTCTCAAGACTATACAGCTGTTTAATCCCAATCCCTTGAGTTCCCTTTGCATTGTGCGTGTGGAAATGCTTTGAATTTTTCTATTAAACATACTCCTGAGTTCTGCTGTTGTTTGTCTTTGATTGGATTTGGCCAAACATTTAAGTCATTGATAATCAAGATCATTCAGGATTCTTTTACGACCACATTTCTTCCTGGTAGACGATGGTTCTCAGACTTTTCCTTTGTTTGATGCCAATGATTTGACCCTTCTCAAATGGATTAATATCTTTTCCACAACTATAGGATATGTCTTTCTCCATGGTTTTTTTTAAGAAATGAGAAGTTACTCACCTGTCGGCTTAATTAAATCCATGTGGCGACTTTTTTTTTTTTGGCCACGCAGTTTAGTTTTACAATGTCTTCTCCACCCCACACACTTGGCGTTGATTTATTTTGTGACTTTTCATTTTTTGAGGACATTAAATGGAACAAATGGGGGACATCATGGAGACGAAATCGAGTACATAAATATTTTGAGGCCCGTCCAAGGTGAATCCTTCCTTCCGCACAATGATGGCTGAGAGAAGCTCCAGCTGCACCCTGACCCTGAATAGGAAAGAGTTATAGAAATGACATCATGAGCCGGGAACTAATAAAGCAGAAGTTTTGAAAGAGGTGTGTTTTTTTTAATTAAACTCTGTGATTAGATGCCTCGAGGCCCAGCTTTGGTGCTAGGGAGAAAAAACTCAATTCAAAATGTCACTATTTCCTCCAATTCAGAGCAGAAATGCTGATCCAGAAGGTGACAGAGCCCAGGCCGGTGTCACAGCAGGTCCCCTCAGAGCAGCAGAAAGTCTCAGTCTTTAAATAAACATCAGACAGAAGGCAACACCCACCACCTTGTCTTAATTGCCAACTGTATTAATAGATAAAGGACTCAGCAGAGAGGTGCTGGAGGGCAGCTGCATGTCGAGTCGGGCAACACTTACATCAGCTGGATGTTTGCTGAAACTGTCAAGTTAGCTCATTTTCAGAATAGTTTTGTGACCAGGCTGAGTTTCTTCTTCATATAAAGGTTAAAGAAACAAGAAAGATACAAGAGGGATTGGATTCATGAGCTTATTATTTGGTAATGAAATATAAATGCATGTAATAAACAGGAGAAATAATATAAAACTGCAGAAGTCATTAAACTTGGTAATTACACATTTAACAGTTATTCAGATTTAAAGAGCATATTGCAGGTTAAATACAACTTTGATTAAAATCATAGGAAAGATGCTGAAAAACTGTTCCGAAAGAATTTTTGAAATTTGTGAACCACCGAGTCTGCTTCAGATGTTTTAGTTCGTTTATTTATTTATTTTTTTTACTTCCACATTAAAAACCAGCATTGAGCTGTTTCATCATCAAGGGGAGTTTTGCCGAAAACTCCTCCATTTAAAATCAACATAAACATGGATCAGGCTGTCACTGCTGTGAATGAAGAGGGAGGAAATCTGTATTCTTATACATATGAGGGTCCTCAGGATTAAAATGACGAGACTTTTAGACAAGATGAAGAGCAGGAACATGTCAGGATTAAGAGGAATAACAGGTAAAGGAGAGCAGAGAGCTGAGGATAACAGCAAGTCCTGGCGAGTGACCAGCGTTAGCTACAGGCTATGGAGCCTGATGCTGTTCACATCAGCGTATTAAAAGTTTGAACTCAGAAGCAGTGACTTAAAAAGTCCATAGTAAGTGTAAGTGCTGATCACAAACCAGTCTGGAACCAGTTGGAGGGGAGTAACTTGTTAAAACTCCTAATCTGAAGTTCAGTTTTCCGCAAGTGTGGCAATATCGTGTATACAACAAACCCTTTTTCTACCTGCGAAAATTTGTATATCTATAATCTGTATATATAATAAATCAAGACTTGCGGTGCTCAGATTATGTTTCCGTCGGGACAAATCTCTGATAAATCCTTGTTTCCATCTTACACCGGGAGCCGGGCTGTGGCTGCTGCCGCTGCTGCTGAACCTGTCGCTGCCTGCGGCTTCACCTGCCATCATCTCACCTGGTCCTGGCTCCAGTTTCTGACCCTGAACCCCATCATAAAACCAGGAACATTGTCTCCCTGTCACCACAAACAATCGCTTTTTTTCTGTGACCCATGCAGAGATAAAGTCTCGTTTCTTCAGCTGCACGAAACGAACCCGAGCACTGAAGCAAACTCTTTCCTCTTTTTGGAGAAAAGATCGACTCGATGTCCTAAGTTGATATTGTTGCATCCAGAGAAAGAATACAATATTGAACCATCTCAACGAACGATCAAATCAAATAAAAAACTTGTAGAGACACAACAAGAATGACTCGAAAACACTTGCTCTCATTCACTACCTCCTATCATCAGAGCCAAGGCAGAGAACGCTCGTCCCCTTGATGACGCCAAATGACGCAGTGATGAAAAAGAGCTTTTTGAACAGCAACACTTAAAATAGCCATTGCATCCTCAAAATTTGTGCCTTTTTGTCACAAATTAAAAAAAATTCAGTGATTGACTTATTCTACTGTAACCTTCAGACCATATTAAGTGTTACGGCTAAAATACACCGCATCCATCTGCGTTCCATCTCAGCTGCGTCATGGCAAAAAATTAACCAGGATTTATTCAAGTCAATGTGTCAACTCACACTGCATCCGTTCACTTGCGGTTCGGCTGCGTGCCAACGCCATCAAAACGCAAGTGATACGCTGCAATCCTATTTCTGCCGGACGACGCAGGTGTTATGCATAAATTCAGCGCAGGGGAGATCGCGCGGGACAGGAAGCAGTGCCTGCAAACTATCGAAAAGAGCCGGTGACTTTCAAAATAAAACAAATAGTGCAAATTAGATCGTACTTAGCTTGACTTCGTGGATGATAAGACGGAATGAGCAGAGAAACGCTAGGATTAAGCAGATTTACGGTTTATGGTCCAATATGAATGAAGAGAGATTTATCTTTAAAATGAGGAGCACGGGATCTCCTAGAACTCTTGACACCAACTGCAGGGCTGACGGACGTAACACGCTGCTGGTGTGAGTTGACAAACACATCTAACACGCACTGCAGCGGAGATGCAGTGTATTTCCCCCGTTAATCAAAACAAATTTCACCTGCAATATGCTCTTTAAGTTCATTTTTTCTTCAGACAAACAGTAACTCCTCCCCTCTTGTGCCTGAGGTTTTTAAATTTTGGGTGAGCCTCACAACATGACCGCTGTCCGCTTGGATGAAGGCTCATGAGGTGACCCTCAGCTTGTCTTCAGGCGCTCCGTGTAACGCTCTGCAGCCTGTCCAGACAATCACTACAGATGAGTGTTATTCTGTGTCTGTAGGGGGTCTGAAACAAACAGATCTGCTGCACGGAGTCCTCCCTCAGCTCTGATCTTTGTTTATCCCAAAGGAGACTTGTAAACTACACAAAGCTGGGAGTTTCCTCGTCCCACTCGCCTATAGCAGCTGAGCCCGTGACCGCGTTTTCACCTGCCTGGGTCACCTGCTGTGTGATGGGTCACAGAATCAATATTTCAGAGTCTGCACATCTGTAATGCAAAAGCACAAAACAAGACATGGACTTACAAATGTTTGTTCTCCCTGTTGTGTCTTCTGTTCTTTCGAACAATAGGACTGAAAGAAAACCCTCATTAATTCATGCTCTTCTTTCCTTGAGGACACCATTTCTCGTTAAACTCAAGTTAGTTAAGCTTCTTTTTTTTTTTTAGCCATAAAAAGTTAATTTAAGGGATAATAAAAATGCTGGAGGTATTGAAGCAGTTTTTTGTTTCAGATTTAAAGCATCCAAAACACAAACAGTGAGCAAAACAGTTGAAAGTGTTTGACTTTTAGCCCAGAAATGCTGTGAAGTATCATCAGTATGGTGAAAGAGAAACGCATTTTATTTGGCAGGCGGCTCTGACAAGCACACCTGCCAAGTCGTTCATTAGGAAAACACATAAACGCTGCTGTGGAAAGTATCATCGAGCTGTATTAAACACGTTTTAATTATTCTAAATCCAGTTTATGTAAAATAACTATTGTTTTACTTTCCCAGACACTCAGTTTGTGTTCGAATTTTCCCAGAGGGTAACCAAGGTTATCATGAGTTCACAAATATTTTTAATTGTTCATATGAATAATACACCTGAAAGTGCTTATTGGTTTAAAAATGAAATTAAAACACTAAATTCATTTAATTACATTCCATTGTTTGGAGTGTTGTGAATTTAAGACAACTATTACTAATTAATTTAGCTAGAGACAGAGGGTAGTTAAACACCTTGTGAGAACTTAATAAGAACTTATTTTTATTTTTTACCTGCTCTACAAGAGAGATCTGTCCTTTATCTTGAAGAGAACATTTATTGGATTTATTTTGTAGTAATTGCAGACATTGGAGCTGGACTGAAAAAAAGAGAAAAGTCAGAGCACTGTCGCTTTGTATCCTGGGAAAAGTTGTCTTGCACAAAGTAAAATAGTTTTCAAAAGATTTGCTCTCCAAAACAAATGCATGCTTTGGAGAGAATCAGATGGTGCTCATGGGAAACTGAGTCTTTATCCTGGAAAAGCACTACAGATTTTGGATAATCTTCTCATGTTCCTCTTTCAGTGTAGATGATGCCAGTTCGTTGGAGGCCGGCACCCGACTTAGCACCAGTGTTCACCAGTGCACCTGCTCCAGGTGCTAAAAACTGGTGCCTCGCAAACACAAACTCTTTGCTAGGCCAGAGCAAAACGCCGACTACATCAGGGGCCGGGGGCTAAGATACTGTAGCCAATCATTCGCTGTGAAAAACAACTATTTTTAAAAATTAATGTCACCTTTTCACTCCTGGTATATGAGGCAGGGTTCATTGTCCCACAGCTAGTTTGCTGTCACTTTGTAAAAAACAGTTATCTGATCGTCTGTTGTTTTAATGACCGAAGGAATCTGTCTGTTTACTCGTACATCAATCTTTGCCTATCAGTGCAATAAAACGCATCGATTGGTGATGGTGTGTGCAAATGCCACTCAAAGGCGCATCATTCAGAATTCTCTGTGCTGACTTCCTGAAGGTGTTTCATTGAACTGCTACTGTGCAGAAACTACTCTGGAGAACACATTTGATATTCTGCAGCTCTATCCAACATCGTGCTTGTGTTACCTCAGTGTGAACAAAGGCCGAACAATAATCCTCCCAGCGTGATTTTTATATCCATCACCATAAACAAAGAACAACCTTTTGCCTTCCCACCTTGTTATGCTGATTTCGACCTATGTGTTAATTGCTCTCTCGTGGAAGTACAGATTAAATTGACGGATTAATTTTTACCAGTTTTTCACATTTTGAGCTTTTAAGTTTCTATGGTGACAGCCAGCACTGCCACACAGAGTTAGAACGGGTATGAAGGATAATCTTTATTTTATCTCCTCATGCACCTAGAGGGAGGGCGAGGAGTTATGAGCTGCGGCATGATGGGTAATTACACTCCCAGATTGACTACTTTGCCGGTTTTATTCAATGTTTCTAAGGCTGAGACACTTTTCTGCATCACCTTTCTGTCTGTGACGGGGCTGATATGGAGATAAAACTGGAACGGGAATCCATTTATATTCTGTATGATATGCTAATAGTAGTCTTCAGCAAAGCAATATAGCCCAGAACATTTCCAGTCCTTTTATTTATCTCAGTTTAGGTGCTTTTTTCTCTCTTAAGCCAACAGTATTAGCTCCCCATTCCTCAGCTTTTTCCAGTGTGTAACTCTCTCTTTGTTAATTCCTTTTTATCGGGCACCCTCCTCACACCTTGGCCCCTCCAGTGCCATGCTGCACAACAAAAGTCTCACAAGCTCTATTTACTTCCCAAAATTGCAATACCCTGAAAATGAAATATCTTATCAGGTCTGAGCAGCCTGAACCAAAGCACCTTGAATTTGGGGTTTACATGTTAATGAAGGGATTCTGGGTAAACCCGTCAAACCAATCAAAGAGCCTGTGTTTCTGTTGGCAGCCCTCCTACAGCGCAGTGACAGTGCATGCAGCTTTATTCTGTAATGTAGCTGGCCCTGCTTTGAAAAGTCATTTGTAGTTTATAATTGGAAAAGGAGCCTCAAAGTTTTAGCGGGAGATTATTTTAGTCCGTGAAATACTCCAGGAGTCTGCTGAGGCGGGACCACCTGGACGATTGTGTATTTCTTCATAACTCAAGTGCAGAGTTGGAGTATGGTTGACGCGAACCAAGAGAGTCTTAAGGTTTTTACCAGCTATCATCTGTCTTTATTGAAGCAGAGTGAGGGACTATGAGAGAGCTGGCTGAATCGTAAGCAGCCAGAGGAAGCAGAAAACCTCCTCTGCTTCACTGAGGTGACAAACTTGCAGGTGAGTCCACCGGTTTGTCACTGTTCAAGGGTAGAGACAGCTTCTTTCCTCTGTTTTGATCTCGAACAACAGAGCATTTCTATGTAGATTCACTGATTGATAAATATTGAACCCCAAACACTCAAAAACACTCCTGCACTTTATTTGTCAAATTTCTTTTATTTTATTAATTGCTGTGAATGCAGCAGGGCATTCACAGCTTATGTTCTTCTGTCAAAAAAATTCTTCCGCCCACTTTTTCAAATTGCTTCTCCTTCAACAAATTTCAACCGATTTTCACCATTCAAACTTCAAAACGTTCAGCCCGTTAATTCGGAGACGCCTATGTTTTTGTTTGTCCATTTAAGCTTTACTTTCCAAGATATTTAACTTTTTTCATGATTTTTCTTCCATACAGAATGACTGTACAAATTTCAGATTTTGAAATTTTGGCCAATTCTTCAGCCTCATTCAGACCCTTCTCATTCAGTCATACTTTCAGCCAGAAACTTCATTCAACCTGCAAAATGTTCAGCCATCATTTAGCTTTCTTCAGTTTATTTCAGCTTCTTTTTAGCATTTATACTTTCCTCACAAAACTCTTTTAAAGGTCATGAAGTTTGTCAGCCCTTGCAGCAGTTTAACATTGGTGTGTATGTGGTGGAATGTTCAAACTGTAGAGTGAGGATTTGAATTTTAGAGTGTGGACCAGGAGAGAAATGACCTGGAAACTTTTTAGATAAACAGGCCGAGGAGCCACAAATTTCACTCCACATACACAAATTTGGGCTCAAAACGTAGGTAATCTTGTTCTGCTTCTGATTAAGGACACTTGACACCAAAAGGACAGAGAACAAAGCTCGCAGATGGCTAACTGTCACAGAAAGTCATCATCTGCCCCCATCTGCCCTAATGTTAAATTTTAAGGGATTTTCCGAGAGATGAAGGAAAAGTAACACTTTTTTAACTAAAATTTCTGGTAAAACCTGTGGCTCCACAGACATGAAATTTACATCAATAGATACTTCCGAGCCTTGCAAATCTCATGGTAGTTTTGTTTTTCTGCAAGCTCTTAAGGATTTTGCGCAGCTAGAGGAGATTCACACCCTGTCCACCTCCTTGAATCCAGCTCCTCATCAACTGTCTGTCAGTTAAATCAAACAGCTGCAGCTTTAAACAGCCTAACAAGCAGGTTACCATGGAGACCTGTGATCTGACACACCTGTTTATACCTACAGATCAAAACACTGATGAAGAAAGATACTCAAGTGATTGTTTCTCTGCATCACTGACCAAAACACAGCACACCAGTACACAAAACATATACCCACACACAAACACGCCTTATATAACTCTCAAGTCTAAAACCATTCAGTGTGCACTGAAGAATTAAAAACAGATTCAGCATTTGAAGAACTTTTTTCTCTCAAATTTTTATTTCAGCAGTTTTGACTGATTTTAGATGATACCATATTGTTAAATAGACATTTTAATGCACAATCTTTCCTTTTCCATTTTCTGCGTTTATTCCTCGTGTTTCATTCCTTTGGTTCTGATGTTTGAATGAAAAGTAAAATAACTTTTGAATTAAATAGTATAAGAAATTTATCAGTTGTGAACTCAGATAGTTTTTAGTGTTTTTTTTTATTCTTTGGTTCTAAACTGTAAACTTGTGTGAGGAAGGTCTCATTTCAATAAATTTAAATTTTGATAATTGGTCAAATTCCTTGATTGTTATAAATAACATAATATTTGTTAAAAATTATATTCTGGCCAATTCAAATTTATTAAGCAAATAGACAACAAGATCAAGAAGGCCTGATTATGATAAAACAAATCAGCATCAGTCCTCCTAGATCTACGTCCCTCGTCGAGCGTCTATCAGCGATCCTCCTGGATCTACGTCCCTCGTCGATGCGTCTATCAGCGATCCTCCAGGATCTACGTCCCTCGTCGATGCGTCTATCAGCGATCCTCCTGGATCTACGTCCCTCGTCGATGCGTCTATCAGCGATCCTCCAGGATCTACGTCCCTCGTCGATGCGTCTATCAGCGATCCTCCAGGATCTACGTCCCTCGTCGATGCGTCTATCAGCGATCCTCCTGGATCTACGTCCCTCGTCGTCTCACAGGCTGAAGTCCAGACCAGTCCTATTTATACCTTTGCTTGGAATCCCATACTGTGATGTCATCAAGAACAGCACAGAACTCTCGCTGTTGGCCATTGTAGGTATTATGATGTCATAAGCTGAATTTATTCATGGCACCACTGCACACTTTTGAATAACAACACATCAAAAGTGTCTGAAAACATTCATGAGACACATTGAGAAAGAGCCTTAAACAACCATTCACATGTCTCAACCCAGTGTGTGAATGCTGCACAATCAGAGGTGGAATCAGGCTGCTCTGACCCTCTGTACTTTTACAGGAAGTCTGCAAATTCAGCAGTTTTGACCATGAAACCATGGAAATCATTAGAGTCAAAGAGAAAATCAAGTCAAATACTGACAAAAGAACTGCAATTGAAAGAGTTTTATTTTGTCATTATTGGTGTGAATGCAGCAAGACATTCACAGCTTATGTTCTTCTGTGTCAAAATTCTTCAGCCCACTTTTTCAAATCGCTTCTCCTTCAACAAATTTCAACCGATTTTCACCATTCAAACTTCAAAACGTTCAGCTCATTAATTCTGAGAAGCCTATGTTTTTGTTTGTCCATTTAAGCTTCACTTTCCAAGATATTTCACTTTTTCACAATTTTTCTTCCATAGAGAATGACTGTTGACCAGGAGAGAAATGACCTGGAAAATTTTTTAGATAACCAGGCCGAGGAGCCACAAATTTCACTCAACATACTCAAATTTGGGCTCAAAACGTAGGTAATCTTGTTCTGCTTCTGATTAAGGACACTTGACACCAAAAGGACAGAGAACAAAGCTCGCAGATGGCTAACTGTCATTGAAAGTCATCATCTGCCCCCATCTGCCCTAATGTTAAATTTTAAGGGATTTTCAGATCAAAACACTGATGAAGAAAGATACTCAAGTGATTGTTTCTCTGCATCACTGACCAAAACACAGCACACCAGTACACAAAACATATACCCACACACAAACACGCCTTATATAACTCTCAAGTCTAAAACCATTCAGTGTGCACTGAAGAATTAAAAACAGATTCAGCATCTGAAGAACTTTTTTCTCTCAAATTTTTATTTCAGCAGTTTTGACTGATTTTAGATGATACCATATTGTTAAATAGACATTTTAATGCACAATCTTTCCTTTTCCATTTTCTGCGTTTATTCCTCGTGTTTCATTCCTTTGGTTCTGATGTTTGAATGAAAAGTAAAATAACTTTTGAATTTAATAGTATAAGAAATTTATCGGTTGTGAACTCAGATAGTTTTTAGTGTTTTTTTTTATTCTTTGGTTCTAAACTGTAAACTTGTGTGAGGAAGGTCTCATTTCAATAAATTTAAATTTTGATAATTGGTCAAATTCCTTGATTGTTATAAATAACATAATATTTGTTAAAAATTATATTCTGGCCAATTCAAATTTATTAAGCAAATAGACGACAAGATCAAGAAGGCCTGATTATGATAAGACAAATCAGCATCAGTCCTCCTGGATCTACGTCCCTCGTCGAGCGTCTATCAGCGATCCTCCTGGATCTACGTCCCTCGTCGAGCGTCTATCAGCGATCCTCCAGGATCTACGTCCCTCGTCGATGCGTCTATCAGCGATCCTCCTGGATCTACGTCCCTCGTCGATGCGTCTATCAGCGATCCTCCAGGATCTACGTCCCTCGTCGATGCGTCTATCAGCGATCCTCCTGGATCTACGTCCCTCGTCGATGCGTCTATCAGCGATCCTCCAGGATCTACGTCCCTCGTCGATGCGTCTATCAGCGATCCTCCAGGATCTACGTCCCTCGTCGATGCGTCTATCAGCGATCCTCCAGGATCTACGTCCCTCGTCGATGCGTCTATCAGCGATCCTCCTGGATCTACGTCCCTCGTCGATGCGTCTATCAGCGATCCTCCAGGATCTACGTCCCTCGTCGATGCGTCTATCAGCGATCCTCCTGGATCTACGTCCCTCGTCGATGCGTCTATCAGCGATCCTCCAGGATCTACGTCCCTCGTCGTCTCACAGGCTGAAGTCCAGACCAGTCCTATTTATACCTTTGCTTGGAATCCCATACTGTGATGTCATCAAGAACAGCACAGAACTCTCGCTGTTGGTCATTGTAGGTATTATGATGTCATAAGCTGATTTCATTGGATTTTATTCATGGCACCACTGCACACTTTTGAATAACAACACATCAAAAGTGTCTGAAAACATTCATGAGACACATTGAGAAAGAGCCTTAAACAACCATTCACATGTCTCAACCCAGTGTGTGAACGCTGCACAATCAGAGGTGGAATCAGGCTGCTCTGACCCTCTGTACTTTTACAGGAAGTCTGCAAATTCAGCAGTTTTGACCATGAAACCATGGAAATCATTAGAGTCAAAGAGTAAATCAAGTCAAATACTGACAAAAGAACTGCAATTGAAAGAGTTTTATTTTGTCATTATTGCTGTGAATGCAGCAAGACATTCACAGCTTATGTTCTTCTGTGTCAAAATTCTTCAGCCCACTTTTTCAAATCGCTTCTCCTTCAACAAATTTCAACTGATTTTCACCATTCAAACTTCAAAACGTTCAGCTCATTAATTCTGAGAAGCCTATGTTTTTGTTTGTCCGTTTAAGCTTTACTTTCCAAGATATTTCACTTTTTCACAATTTTTCTTCCATAGAGAATGAATGTTGACCAGGAGAGAAATGACCTGGAAAATTTTTTAGATAACCAGGCCGAGGAGCCACAAATTTCACTCAACATACTCAAATTCGGGCTCAAAACGTAGGTAATCTTGTTCTGCTTCTGATAAAGGACACTTGACACCAAAAGGACAGAGGACAAAGCCTGCAGGTGGCCAACTGTCATTGAACGTCATCATCTGCCCCCATCTGCCCTAATGTTTAATTTTAAGGGATTTTCCGAGAGATGAAGGAAAAGTAACACTTTTTTAACTAAAATTTCTGGTAAAACCTGTGGCTCCACAGACATGAAATTTACATCAATAGATACTTCCGAGCCTTGCAAATCTCATGGTAGTTTTGTTTTTCTGCTAGCCCTTAAGGATTTTGCGCAGCTAGAGGAGATTCACACCCTGTCCACCTCCTTGAATCCAGCTCCTCATCAACTGTCTGTCAGTTAAATCAAACAGCTGCAGCTTTAAACAGCCTAACAAGCAGGTTACCATGGAGACCTGTGATCTGACACACCTGTTTATACCTACAGATCAAAACACTGATGAAGAAAGATACTCAAGTGATTGTTTCTCTGCATCACTGACCAAAACACAGCACACCAGTACACAAAACATATACCCACACACAAACACGCCTTATATAACTCTCAAGTCTAAAACCATTCAGTGTGCACTGAAGAATTAAAAACAGATTCAGCATTTGAAGAACTTTTTTCTCTCAAATTTTTATTTCAGCAGTTTTGACTGATTTTAGATGATACCATATTGTTAAATAGATATTTTAATGCACAATCTTTCCTTTTCCATTTTCTGCGTTTATTCCTCGTGTTTCATTCCTTTGGTTCTGATGTTTGAATGAAAAGTAAAATAACTTTTGAATTTAATAGTATAAGAAATTTATCGGTTGTGAACTCAGATAGTTTTTAGTGTTTTTTTTTTATTCTTTGGTTCTAAACTGTAAACTTGTGTGAGGAAGGTCTCATTTCAATAAATTTAAATTTTGATAATTGGTCAAATTCCTTGATTGTTATAAATAACATAATATTTGTTAAAAATTATATTCTGGCCAATTCAAATTTATTAAGCAAATAGACAACAAGATCAAGAAGGCCTGATTATGATAAAACAAATCAGCATCAGTCCTCCTAGATCTACGTCCCTCGTCGAGCGTCTATCAGCGATCCTCCTGGATCTACGTCCCTCGTCGATGCGTCTATCAGCGATCCTCCAGGATCTACGTCCCTCGTCGATGCGTCTATCAGCGATCCTCCTGGATCTACATCCCTCGTCGAAGCGTCTATCAGCGATCCTCCTGGATCTACGTCCCTCGTCGATGCGTCTATCAGCGATCCTCCTGGATCTACGTCCCTCGTCGTCTCACAGGCTGAAGTCCAGACCAGTCCTATTTATACCTTTGCTTGGAATCCCATACTGTGATGTCATCAAGAACAGCACAGAACTCTCGCTGTTGGCCATTGTAGGTATTATGATGTCATAAGCTGAATTTATTCATGGCACCACTGCACACTTTTGAATAACAACACATCAAAAGTGTCTGAAAACATTCATGAGACACATTGAGAAAGAGCCTTAAACAACCATTCACATGTCTCAACCCAGTGTGTGAACGCTGCACAATCAGAGGTGGAATCAGGCTGCTCTGACCCTCTGTACTTTTACAGGAAGTCTGCAAATTCAGCAGTTTTGACCATGAAACCATGGAAATCATTAGAGTCAAAGAGAAAATCAAGTCAAATACTGACAAAAGAACTGCAATTGAAAGAGTTTTATTTTGTCATTATTGCTGTGAATGCAGCAAGGCATTCACAGCATATGTTCTTCTGTGTCATAATTCTTCCGCCCACTTTTTCAAATCGCTTCTCCTTCAACAAATTTCAACTGATTTTCAACATTCAAACGTCAAAACGTTCAGCTCATTAATTTCCTCTTCGGATACAAAAACAAAACAAACAAAACTAAGTTCCTAAGTTCCTCAAAATAACAGTATGTTGGGTACGTTTTGTACCCACCCTACTTTAATCCAATGGGACCAGGGCCTCGTTCGGGTTAGTATCTTTACTCTTATTATTTATATTTATATATGTTTATATGTTATTTTTTCTCTTATTTTCTTCTTGTGTTACAACTAGCCTTTTTAACAAATAGACAGAATAAAATAATTAACTGTGCAAAAATTGCAGTGTTCATTTGTCGGGGGGCACTAAAGGGGACCACCAGAGTTCAACAGTCTCACAGCTTCAGGAAAGAAGCTGTTCCTCAGTCTGGTAGTCCTGCTCTTGATACTCCGCAGCCTCCTGCCTGAGGGGAGAGGGACAAACAGAGCATGTGCGGGATGNGGAGAAGCCTATGTTTTTGTTTTGTTTGTTTTGATTCAAGGATTCAAGGAGTTTTATTGTCATACAACCCATGCAAAACATGGGTGGGATGAAATTAGGTTACCCTGGTCCCGGAGCAAGCCCAATCATAGAAATGAGAATAATAAATATAAATATATACAAATATACAATAAAAAAGAGAATAAAAGAAGAACACAATCAACTAGCCTTTTTAACAAATAGACAGAATAAAATAATTAACTGTGCAAAAATTGCAGTGTTCATTTGTCGGGGGGGGGGGGCACTAAAGGGGACCACCAGAGTTCAACAGTCTCACAGCTTCAGGAAAGAAGCTGTTCCTCAGTCTGGTAGTCCTGCTCTTGATGCTCCGCAGCCTCCTGCCTGAGGGGAGAGGGACAAACAGAGCATGTGCGGGATGGGTGGGATGGGTACTGCACAGACTCTGGCTGCAAGATGTCTCTACTGCGCAGACTCTGGCTGCACAATGGCGGCTAGAGAAGCAGTGTTTTTTGGCTTCAAAATCGTAGAACGGTGACAGGCAGAAGCATGCTGTCCATTCTATATACAGTCATTAGTTTATACCTACAGATCAATACACTGATGAAGAAAGATACTCAAGTGATTGTTTCTCTGCATCACTGACCAACACAGCACACACACACATACACACACAAACTTTCTAGTGATATAAATTTCTTTCATTGTGATTCATCCATTTCCTTTAATTCAGATGATTCTTTAATTCATCCATCTACATTTTCATTTTGGACATTATTTCAATCCATTCATCCTTTCAGCCAAGATTTCATGTTCATGTTCAAGAGTTCTTCAACATTTTGCATTCAGCAGTTCAGCACAAGCTTTTTCAAGATTCATTCAACCATTTTCAGATAAATCAGTCATTCAGCATATTCAGGATTATGCATTAGCAGTTCAGTGCAAGCTGCTTCAGCTTCTGCATTCACAGCGCAATTTCTTCAGAAATTGCTTTTCTAGTTTAATTTTGTTGTTAGGGGCTCGGGCTTGACACAAGCCCCTATTACTCTCTATGACTTCTCTTTTACATTACTCAAATTTTGGCCTAGTTATTTGGGAAAAAATGCGGAAAAAGTCTGTAGGAAAATGAATGGGAAACTCCGGATCACTCCAAAATAACACTTTTTCCCAGCACATCTGCCTCGCCATACTTTCACCTAGAGAGTTCATTCAAACTCCAAAATGTAGCTATTTTGTCCTCTTTTCAGGAATATGTGGGGCATGACACTGGAGTTTATGGTTTTTGGGAGGGGAGTCCTCAAAACTCCCCTGCTTTGACAAAACTCTCCTTTAAATCTGTGGAGCCCGAGTTGATGATGTCATCATTAGAGTGGAAGCTCTGGAGACAATTTTTCTACAAACCAACAGCCTAGAAACCACAAAATTCACTCTATTGACACAAAAAATACATCCAAACGAAGGTAATTTTGTTGTGCTCTTCATCAAAATTAGACTTCAACAACAAAAATGTAAGCACAAGCCTGGAAATGAGCAACTGTCACCCAAACCCAGCTTCCTGCCTCCATTGACTTCACTTCAATCAGTGGTGAGGATTCTTGGCTGAGATTCTTTATGAACCCTTTTTTCACTCACGATTTAGTCATATTTCTAGCCTTTAAAGATGAATAAAATTTATATATACAGAATCTTTAGTCTTACCTGAAGCTCGTGATGCCCTCATGTGTCCGATGGCCCCTACAATTTTGGCGCAGGGTCAGTTTGTTTGGAGCCAGAACTCTTAGTTCAACAACTCTTGGTCTAATCCTTTTACTCTTGGCTATTTCACAGGAGGGAAGGGAAAGGATCAAATGATGGTTAATGGTTAAAATAAATTAATACCTGAAGCTCACCTTTCAAAAGTGGTGAAATGAGATTATCCTCTCTAGCAAATGCGAAATGGCAGCATTTCACCACTCTGTAAAAATGTTTGCACTAAAATGCTCTACAGCAACTGGCAGCCAATGAGTTAAGAAAAGAGCTTTATACATTTACACTTGACACAAAGTGGTGTAACTTCTCAGGACATGCTAAACTTTATCTCTTCAGAACACAGTAGAGCTCTTTTAGTTTTCACAGTTCAAATCTGAAAATAAACAATTTACAACTGTTTTCTAAACTTTTTAACAAAACTACCAAGAAAAAGTTGAACCAAGGAACTTTTACCGTCACATCTCCACAAAACTTTTCAAAAGTGAGCTTTTCTGTCCTGAATGCTGCAGCGACAGTTTATATTCTCAGATAATACCAGCAGGTGATTGCTCTTGAAGTTACGAGGTGTGCATTCAGCCAGTGAAAATGAAAAGAACCAAAAAATAGAAAAAGAAATACCGAAGAAACAGTGATTCTGACCAAGAACAAACTCTAGCAAACAACAAATTATGCATCAATAGCAGAATAGCAAACAAAGAAACGCACTGACTTGAGCCCTTTGTGGTAGAAAAAAAGAATAATCCATCCCCGAACAATTTTCCCTTTCTCTCTGAATAGATTTGCAACTTTAAAAATCCATAGAGATGACTCCATCTGCTCTAACAACCACAATTACTGTCAGATTTGGATCTGAGCCATCAAGCCCAGCCAATAACTCTTTATATTTTCCCTGCGCCTCTTTTAAAATTTCATCTAATGTCTGATTTACTCTGAATGGATGCACTTCATGCTCAGCTGAGTGTCAGCTAACCCAGAAAATGACACAGGACTGTCAACACACAAGACTCGTCTTTGTCACATGATCACTCTCAAAGGGAATCAGTCACAGATGTATTTTTAATTGTGAGAGCCTTTACAGAAACACTAAAAACACATGTGAAGAGGAAACGCACCATCACTTAAGATATCTGGGTCCTGTTCCTCGATCCTGGCTGACTCAGTTCCCAGGATAATTTCAGGATGACCCTCATGTAAGTCAGGCTTGTTCTGTGCCTTGAAGCAGGTTAAGCTAAATCACTAAAACAACAGATCAATAGACTTAAACCTGCTCTGGTGCAGGTTTGTTTAAGTAAGCCGAATCTAAAGACACCTAGCTGTCCTCCTGAGAGACCCAGTCGATTTAGGAGCACGAATAATGTCCACTTTCAAAGGGAAAGACTGATCCAAGATCGCCAAAATCCATTAATATGTTTTCTGTTATTTTCTGATGATTTTTGTATGAGCGTTACCGCTTCAGTCCCCAAGGCATTATTTATTTGTAATTGCTGATAGAGCCATATATCGCCACCGAGCAGCACAGCCATAAAATTACTGTCACTCAAACTTTGTATGTAGAATTGTGGAGGTTTTTTGCCAGTGACACATTTTTACAAAGTGTTGAGGTGCAGAGAACACCAGAAAAGCCCCTGTTTGTCATTAGTGCGTCCAGTGTATCCTGCACTGAAGACATTTCTAATCGTCTTCATTACATTCCCTGACAATGTCAGGGTGAACTTTTTTAAGGAAAGCTTTTGTGGAATAGCAGATAACCAAGTTGAATTAATATGACCATAACAAGAAAACAAACCTTTTCCTTTATAAAGGGATAAGAGGAGAAATGGTGCACTATATAAATACATAAAACACATTGTGGATGATGACTATATTCGGTTTTACTTTAGGTAAGACTTATATAAAATGGATCTGCAGTAGGGCTGAACTATATGGACAAAATGTCATATCTCGATGTTAATGCCAGGTATCTAGATATCGATATGATACTATATGACTTTAGGTTTGGTGAAAACTAACCATTTTTCAGAAAAATAAAAACATCATAATATACCAGGATGTGGAAAGTGCGGTTAATGATTGGAGCTCACTGTCATTCATCAACATTAACAGAGAGTCATCGATAATCATGTGACTCTCTAAACTTTACATGGAGGGTGAGTTGGGAAAATCTACATTATTGATATCTTTGATATTGGAATATTAACATCTTGAACTTTCATATCTCAATATCATGATATATAATGATAATGATATATCTTTCAGCCCTAATCTGCATCATAGGCTTATTTCATGTTTGATCAGAGGAGAAGGACCAGGTCTGAGCTCTCTTGAAATTTGAGACATTCAAATATGCTGCAGTGTTTTGGGGGGTTTTTTTTGGCCTCACAGAGGTCTGCTGCATCTCTTTGCAACTCATGGTAGCATCTGAATGCTCTATACTGCTGAAAATAACAAGGAATAGTTTTCAGAGTTTGAGGTTGGATTTTGCAGTTACATTGTTTTGGGAGTTTTCAAACTCTGTCATATTTGTTTGCTGGTCAGTTTGTGTGAAAAATGTCCCTCTTTCTTCACTATCCACCATGAATTCTGACAGACAATCATGATTTCTGTGATCCACACTGCTACCGTCTTGAGTAGAATAGAGGTTCCCAAGTATCCTTATTAATCATGTCTGGTTCCAATGTACAAGATCAATTTTGCCTGATTCAGCTGTGGAGGAATGCACTTAGCCAGTCTTTGATCATTATGTTAACTATAGATGAAGAAACAAACATCCAGTGCTCTTAGAAGTCAGCATTATAGCTTTTTCTTATTGTGTACAAGGAATTTGTCTGTAGTTCAGAAAATAAATTTTTATGCAGGGTGCACAAACCTCAGTTTTATTGTCATATTTCTCAACTGCAATACATAAGATAGCATATAAAGATAGTAATATGTAGTCGCTTTGTATACACAGCATTAAAACTTCTCAACAGAAGTATTTGAGCTTTAAATGCCTTATTCATGATGATGTCTTTACTGTAGAACATTAAAGGCATCCGTTCAGATGACTACTGCTAAATCTCTTATACTGTTCTTGCTAAATGTTATCTAACACTTCAAAACCAATCACTGCTTCTGGGTACATTTCTCTCCAGGAAAACGCCGAGGCTAACACATGAAATGATTGTCTGTCCGCCGTTTAATGACCTCTTCCACAACAGCTTTGTGTCCTTCAGCTCAACTTTCCATATAAAACCAGTGCCAGCAGAAGCACTTCATAAAAACACTCAGCGGGAGGAAGTCCACCTCGCTGCCCTCGGCACAGCCCTCCAATATAACCTCGACTTCATCTCGCCGCACAAGCTGCTGTTTGATNTTAAATAGACATTTTAATGCACAATCTTTCCTTTTCCATTTTCTGCGTTTATTCCTTGTGTTTCATTCCTTTGGTTCTGATGTTTGAATGAATCAGCAATCCTCCAGGATCTACGTCCCTCGTCGAGCGTCTATCAGCGATCCTCCAGGATCTACGTCCCTCGTCGAGCGTCTATCAGCGATCCTCCAGGATCTACGTCCCTCGTCGAGCGTCTATCAGCGATCCTCCAGGATCTACGTCCCTCGTCGAGCGTCTGTCAGCGATCCTCCAGGATCTACGTCCCTCGTCGAGCGTCTGTCAGCGATCCTCCTGGATCTACGTCCCTCGTCGAGCGTCTATCAGCGATCCTCCAGGATCTACGTCCCTCGTCGATTGTCTGTCAGCGATCCTCCTGGATCTACGTCCCTCGTCGATGCGTCTATCAGCGATCCTCCAGGATCTACGTCCCTCGTCGATGCGTCTATCAGCGATCCTCCTGGATCTACGTCCCCCGTCGATGCGTCTATCAGCGATCCTCCAGGATCTACGTCCCTCGTCGATGCGTCTATCAGCGATCCTCCTGGATCTACGTCCCTCGTCGATGCGTCTATCAGCGATCCTCCTGGATCTACGTCCCTCGTCGTCTCACAGGCTGAAGTCCAGACCAGTCCTATTTATACCTTTGCTTGGAATCCTGTACTGTGATGTCATCAAGAATAGCACAGAACTCTCGCTGTTTGCCATTGTAGGTATTATGATGTCATAAGCTGATTTCATTGGATTTTATTCATGGCACCACTGCACACTTTTGAATAACAACACATCAAAAGTGTCTGAAAACATTCATGAGACACATTGAGAAAGAGCCTTAAACAACCATTCACATGTCTCAACCCAGTGTGTGAATGCTGCACAATCAGAGGTGGAATCAGGCTGCTCTGACCCTCTGTACTTTTACAGGAAGTCTGCAAATTCAGCAGTTTTGACCATGAAACCATGGAAATCATTAGAGTCAAAGAGAAAATCAAGTCAAATACTGACAAAAGAACTGCAATTGAAAGAGTTTTATTTTGTCATTATTGCTGTGAATGCAGCAGGGCATTCACAGCTTATGTTCTTCTGTGTCATAATTCTTCAGCCCACTTTTTCAAATCGCTTCTCCTTCAACAAATTTCAACTGATTTTCACCATTCAAACGTCAAAACGTTCAGCTCATTAATTCGGAGAAGCCTATGTTTTTGTTTTGTTTGTTTTGATTCAAGGATTCAAGGAGTTTTATTGTCATACAACCCATGCAAAACATGGGTGGGATGAAATTAGGTTACCCTGGTCCCGGAGCAAGCCCAATCATAGAAATGAGAATAATAAATATAAATATATAGTTTATATGTTATTTTTTCTCTTATTTTCTTCTTGTGTTACAACTAGCCTTTTTAACAAATAGACAGAATAAAATAATTAACTGTGCAAAAATTGCAGTGTTCATTTGTCGGGGGGCACTAAAGGGGACCACCAGAGTTCAACAGTCTCACAGCTTCAGGAAAGAAGCTGTTCCTCAGTCTGGTAGTCCTGCTCTTGATACTCCGCAGCCTCCTGCCTGAGGGGAGAGGGACAAACAGAGCATGTGCGGGATGGGTGGGATGGGTACTGCACAGACTCTGGCTGCAAGATGTCTCTACTGCGCAGACTCTGGCTGCACAATGGCGGCTAGAGAAACAGTGTTTTTTGGCTTCAAAAACGTAGAACGGTGACAGGCGGAAGCACGCTGTCCATTCTATATACAGTCATTAGTTTATACCTACAGATCAAAACACTGATGAAGAAAGATACTCAAGTGATTGTTTCTCTGCATCACTGACCAACAAAGCACACACACACATACACGCACACACACACACACACACACACACACACACACACACACACACACACACACACAAACTTTCTAGTGATATAAATTTCTTTCATTGTGATTCATCCATTTCTTTTAATTCAGATGATTCTTTAATTCATCCATCTACATTTTCATTTGGACATTATTTCAATCCATTCATCCTTTCAGCCAAGATTTCATGTTCATGTTCAAGAGTTCTTCTTCAACATTTTGCATTCAGCAGTTCAGCGCAAGCTTTTTCAAGATTCATTCAACCACTTTCAGATAAATCAGTCATTCAGCATATTCAGGATTCTGCATTAGCAGTTCAGTGCAAGCTGCTTCAGTTTCTGCATTCACAGCGCATTTTCTTCAGAAATTGCTTTTCTAGTTTAATTTTGTTGTTAGGGGCTCGGGCTTGACACGAGCCCCTAACATCACTCCAAAATAACAGTTTTTCCCAGCACATCTGCCTCGCCATACTTTCACCTCGAGAGTTCATTCAAACTCCAAAACATAGCTATTTTGTCCTCTTTTCAGGAATGTGTGGGGCATGACACTGGAGTTTATGGTTTTTGGGAGGGGAGTCCTCAAAACCCCCCTGCTTTGACAAAACTCTCCTTTAAATCTGTGGAGCCAGAGTTGATGATGTCATCATTAGAGTGGAAGCTCTGGAGACAATTTTTCTACAAACCAACAGCCTAGAAGCCACAAACGTCACTCTATTGACACAAAAAATACATCAAAACGAAGGTAATTTTGTTGTGCTCTTCATCAAAATTAGACTGCAACAACAAAAATGTAAGCACAAGCCTGGAAATGAGCAACTGTCACCCAAACCCAGCTTCCTGCCTCCATTGACTTCACTTCAATCAGTGGTGAGGATTCTTGACTGAGATTCTTTATGAACCCTTTTTTCACTCACGATTTAGTCATATTTCTAGCCTTTAAAGATGAATAAAATTTATATATACAGAATCCTTAGTCTTACCTGAAGCTCATGATGCCCTCATGTGTCCGATGGCTCTTACAATTTTGTTGCTGGGTCAGTTTGTTTGGAGCCAGAACTCTTAGTTCAACAACTCTTGGTCTAATCATTTTACTGTTGGCCATTTCACAGGAGGGAAGGGAAAGGATCAAATGATGGTTAATGGTTAAAATGAATTAATACCTGAAGCTCACCTTTCAAAAGTGGTGAAATGAGATTATCCTCTCTAGTAAATGCGAAATGGCAGCATTTCACCACTCTGTAAAAATGTTTGCACTAAAATGCTCTAAAGCAACTGGCAGCCAATGAGTTAAGAAAAGAGCTTTATACATTTACACTTGACACAAAGTGGTGTAACTTCTCAGGACATGCTAAACTTAATCTCTTCAGACCACAGTAGAGCTCTTTTAGTTTTCACAGTTCAAATCTGAAAATAAACAATTTACAACTATTTTCTAAACTTTTTAACAAAACTACCGAGAAAAAGTTGAACCAAGAAACTTGTACCGTCACATCTCCACAAAACTTTTCAAAAGTGAGCTTTTCTGTCCTGAATGCCGCAGCGACAGTTTATATTCTCAGATAATACCAGCAGGTGATTGCTCTTGAAGTTACGAGGTGTGCATTCAGCCAGTGAAAATGAAAAGAACCAAAAAATAGAAAAAGAAATACCGAAGAAACAGTGATTCTGACCAAGAACAAACTCTAGCAAACAACAAATTATGCATCAATAGCAGAATAGCAAACAAAGAAACGCACTGACTTGAGCCCTTTGTGGTAGAAAAAAAGAATAATCCATCCCCGAACAATTTTCCCTTTCTCTCTGAATAGATTTGCAACTTTAAAAATCCATAGAGATGACTCCATCTGCTCTAACAACCACAATTACTGTCAGATTTGGATCTGAGCCATCAAGCCCAGCCAATAACTCTTTATATTTTCCCTGCGCCTCTTTTAAAAATTTCATCTAATGTCTGATTTACTCTGAATGGATGCACTTCATGCTCAGCTGAGTGTCAGCTAACCCAGAAAATGACACAGGACTGTCAACACACAAGACTCGTCTTTGTCACATGATCACTCTCAAAGGGAATCAGTCACAGATGTATTTTTAATTGTGAGAGCCTTTACAGAAACACTAAAAACACATGTGAAGAGGAAACGCACCAATAATTAAGATATCTGGGTCCTGTTCCTCGATCCTGGCTGACTCAGTTCGCAGGATAATTTCAGGATGACCCTCATGTAAGTCAGGCTGGTTCTGTGCCTTGAAGCAGGTTAAGCTAAATCACTAAAACAACAGATCAATAGACTTAAACCTGCTACTGGTGCCGGTTTGTTTAAGTAAGCCAAATCTAAAGACACCCAGCTGTATTCCTGAGAGACCCAGTTGATTCAGGAGCACGACTTATGTCCACTTTCAAAGGGAAAGACTGATCCAAGATCGCCAAAATCCTTTTATGTTACTTTCTGATGATTTTTGTATGAGCGTTACCGCTTCAGTCCCCAGGCATTATTTATTTGTAATTGCTGATAGAGCCATATATCGCCACCTAGCAGCACAGCCATAAAATTACTGTCACTCAAACTTTGTATGAAGAATTGTGGAGGTTTCTTTGCCAGTGACACATTTTTACAAAGTGTTGAGGTGCAGAGAACACCAGAAAAGCCCCTGTTTGTCATTAGTACGTCCAGTGTATCCTGCACTGAAGACTTTTCTTATCGTCTTCATTACATTCCCTGACACTGTCAGGGTGAATTTTTTTAAGGAAAGCTTTTGTGGAATAACAGATAACCAAGTTGAATTAATATGACCATTCCGAGAAAACAAACCTTTTCCTATATAAAGGGATAAGAGGAGAAATGGTGCACTATATTAAAACATAAAACACGCTGTGGATGATAACTATATTCGGTTTTACTTTAGGTAAGACTGATATAAAATGGATCTGCAGTAGGGCTGAACCATATGGACAAAATTTCAAATCTTGATGTTGATGCCTGATATCTAGATATCGATATGATACTATATGACTTTGGGTTTGGTGAAAACTAACTGTTTTTCAGAAAAATAAAAGCATCATACTGTACCAGGATGTGGAAAGTGCGGTGAATTGATTAGAGCTCACTGTCAGTCATCAACATTAACAGAGAGTCATCAATAATCATGTGACTGTCTGAGCTTTACATGGGGGGTGAGCTGGGAAAATCGACACTATTGATATCTTCGATATTGGGATATTAATATCTTGAACTTTCATATCTCGATATCAATATGATAATGATACATCTTTCAGCCCTAATCTGCAGCATGGGCTTATTTCATGTTTGATCAGAGGAAAAGGACCAGGTCTGAGCTCTCTTGAAATTTGAGACATTCAAATATACTGCAGCGTTTTTTTTTGGGGGGGGGGGGGGGGGGGGGGGTTGGCCTCACAGAGGTCTGCTGCATCTCTTTGCAACTCATGGTAGCATCTGAATGCTCTATACTGCTGAAAATAACAAGGAATAGTTTTCAGAGTTTGAGGTTGGATTTTGCAGTTACATTGTTTTGGGAGTTTTCAAACTCTGTCATATTTGTTTGCTGGTCAGTTTGTGTGAAAAATGTCCCTCTTTCTTTACTATCTACCATGAATTCTGACAGACAATCATGATTTCTGTGATCCACACTGCTATCGTCTTGTGTAGAACGGACGTTCCCAAGTATCCTTATTAATCATGTCTGGTTCCAATGTACAAGATCAATTTTGCCTGATGCAGCTTTGGAGGAATGCACTTAGCCAGTCTTTGATCATTATGTTAACTATAGATGAAGAAAAAAACATCCAGTGCTCTTAGAAGTCAGCATTATAGCTTTTTCTTATTGTATACAAGGAATTTGTCTGTAGTTCAGAAAATAATTTTTTATGCAGGGTGCACAAACCTCAGTTTTATTGTCATATTTCTCAACTGCAATACATAAGATAGCATATAAAGATAGTAATATGTAGTTGCTTTGTATATACAGCATTAAAACTTCTCAACAGAAGTATTTGAGCTTTAAATGCCTTATTCATGATGATGTCTTTACTGTAGAACATTAAAGGCATCCGTTCAGATGTCTACTGCTAAATCTCTTATACTGTTCTTGCTAAATGTTATCTAACACTTCAAAACCAATCACTGCTTCTGGGTACATTTCTCTCCAGGAAAACGCCGAGGCTAACACATGAAATGATTGTCTGTCCGCCGTTTAATGACCTCTTCCACAACAGCTTTGTGTCCTTCAGCTCAACTTTCCATATAAAACCAGTGCCAGCAGAAGCACTTCATAAAAACACTCAGCGGGAGGAAGTCCACCTCGCTGCCCTCGGCACAGCCCTCCAATATAACCTCGACTTCATCTCGCCGCACAAGCTGCTGTTTGATATTCTCCTCCATAAATGAAACATATTCTGTGTTTTGCTGGAGCGGCTCGTCTCTGCCCTCTGGTTTGATTCAAGAGTGTGTCTGCAGAATCTTTATGCAAAGCACACTGATGAAGCAGCCACTTATCATTAAGTGACTGCGGTTGTTATACATCAAGGTTTCATGTTATCAGCTAATATATGCATTATTAATCCAGATGAGGTACAGCGCTGTGTCTTTATGCATACCTATTAGGAGAGAAGGATACTAAATCCTGCCCACACCTACAGCTTCTCGCCAGGGGGAGAGGAAATTCACATGCAAGTAATTGTTCAGGAATCCTCGACTGTGAGGATTATTTTTCATTCTGCGTGAACTCAACATCCTGCACGGAGATTCTTCCTAAGCAAGTGCACATGTATTCACAGAGCAGACTATCTGTAGCATCAAAACATGTAGTCATTCCAAAGGAAATTTAAATTCAGACCAGTGGACTAGTCTAATGGCTGAAATGTACCAGAAGAATGAATGAATGAATGGAATTGATTTCGGTCCATTGCAGGTATTTAAACAAAGGTACAAACTCAAGGCAGAAACTGCGTATTCAAGGAAACCGAAAGGGTGTAGGTCGAAGCTAAAGCTTATATAAAACCTTCCCCTCTTGTCTTACAAAACAAACAAAAGCAAAACAAAACAAAAGACATCACAGATGAAAGTGTATCACAGACACAAAACTGATGCATTACCGTTGTGGTTGATTATTGGAATCAAGTGCATCATAACATGATCACATTAAATTACACTCCCAGTGTTGTACTCCAAGACTAATTGATTCTTATACAGCTTTTTTAAACCTTACCAATATATCACGTTTTTATTTCTTCTTCTGAAGAATTCCAATGATTAATCCCTTTTACAGATAGACATTTAGATTTTATATTTGTTCTGATATTTGGTTTTTGAAAAATTGATGTTCCCCTTCTGGATATTTTATGGTAGTTGCTGATTTTAGGCTTTGACGTTGTTTGCAGATACATCCGTTTTTTCATGTTGATGTGCAAAATCACAATGGATGGGCTCCATTGGGGTTCGGCAGCGTCTCTGCCCTGGCAGTGGGGCAGAAATTGGAACACGGATGAAAGTCCATTCGGTTTTGGCCTATTTATTCTGATTGAAGTGTATATATGAAGCGTTTCTATTCGGTTTGGTCTTCTAAACCAATTCCACTGGAATATAAGGCTCCATATAAACCCAGCTAGTGACTTGACTAGAAACCTATCTGATCCGGTGACAACGGAGTTTGACCAGAGCACAACCAGTTTAGACCTAAACAGATGGTCAGCTCATCTTCTGAACACTAAACTACACTACAAACTGAGTTTTCAAAGTTTTATTCTTTGATAGTGCCATGTTACTACCAATATACATTACCTTGTCACTGTGCATCCTGGGAAAAGTTGTCTGGAACAGAAAGCAGTGTCAAAAAGAGGCTATGCTCCTCAAAACAAACGCACTCTTTGTCAAAGGTCAAGTCTTTACTAAAGTGGGTGACAGAACTTGTTGGAAAGAGTCTTTATCCTGGAAAACACTGCCAATTCAGGCCAAAGTTATCACTGCAATAAATTCCATAGGGATTGTCCTATAGTGTCTTTAACACTCAGAGGAGATGTGAAACTGTTCACACTTAATTTATCTCTCAGATATACAAGGGACAACAGAGTCATGGGGTAAACAACGTCAGTTTGGTTTGCCAAGTATGACTCGTAAAAAATACAAGGATTCAACACTGATTATCTGCTCTGAACCAAAACTCACCGAGGTTACCGTGATAGTTGAAAAGTAATCTCACACTTCAGTCTGACTCAGAACTCACACAGAGAGAAACCACACATCTGTGTGGTACTGCAAACAGTTACGCTTCAAAGCGAGTATCACAGAGACATCATAAAATATTAAAAAGAGCAAATGTGTAAAAGCTGACATGAAGTGAAAGAAAAAGAATCGTTTAAGGTTTGATGCCGCATCAACAAAAGTGAGCGTTTGCTACATGGAGCATGTCGTCTTATCTTCAAGGTTTGCCGTCTTTTATGACAGGTGTCACACAGTTTCAGTAGTCTATGGAACGTATTCATCATTTTGAGTATTACCCTGACTGTCAGCTGTATCTCAAACAGGGTGGCACTCTCTGTATCTCAATGATCTCACATCTCCAAACAGTGTCCTACGTGTTTCAGCAGCAGATGTTGTCCAGCATTAGAGACACACGACAGAGAACAGAGAGCGACAGGGAGGGAGGAGTTGGGGCGCAGATTGTTGAGCTGTTGCTTCGTGTTATGTGTCTTGTAGAAGTAGAGCGAAGAGGAGAGGAGAGGAGGGGAGAGGAGGGGAGGAGGTATCCGACCGCAGGGAAAAAGCTGAAACCCCCGGGGGAGGTTTGTGTCAGCCACATGCTCCAACTGGTCCTCACTGAGCCGGGCCTTTTGTTATGCTGATTTACTCGGCCTTTTGTCCAAGACGCTGATCATGTTTGTGTGTGAGCAAAGAAAAGAAGAGAAGGAGAGAGAGTGACCGAGTTTATAACATCGAGCAGACTATATGGAGAGTGAAAAATAAACAAGATAGAGTAATTAAAACACCGAACAGTATTTCACCAATGTAAACCTACTCACAGCTGACGGTTTTTAATTAATGATGAGAGTCCATGGTTTTTATCCCAACATAACATTTATTTGGGCTTCTCTCCCAATTATTTGTACCATCAGTTCCAAGTGGACTATTTTTTGGTTTCAAACCAGAACTTTAGAGTTTTAATTGCTTTACATTACACACAGCAATGTAGTGGTAACAGCATAGTGGATTATCCTAAGAGATAATTATCGCCTCTCCTCAGCAAACGGACCTGATCCCTGGTTTAGGAGCTGAATAAAGAAGTTTTGTCTTAGAAATTCTGTGTTTGTCTTATATTCTTTGACCTGGATCTGTAAACTGTGGGTTGGGTTGTCGCTTACTTGGGTCAGAAATCTTTAATTTGATTTACTGTGTAGTTCAAAAAGAGACAAGGGTTTGAAATCACCTGGTCACCCACAAAAACATACAGTGTATTATGACATATGATATGATAAGAAGCCATGCGGAAAGATATGAAGTGATGTTACAATGTAAAACTATCTCATCCTGCAAGAGTGATGCGTTGCAATACAACACAATGTTATGAGACAATGTGATGCAGTGTGATGTGTTACAAAGCTTTACAAAGCAACATGATAAGAAGCGATGCAATTAGTTAGCTCTGCAATACAAAGCAATACATTATGATGTGGTGCTGAGTGACATGCCATAGAGTGGAAACAATATGGTACAGTGTAATGCTTTGATGCAGTATGATACAATGCAATGCGATGGAGTAGGTTAGCATAGGGTACTTTATGATATCTTACAACGAGATGCGTTACAACACGTCACAATGCGATATGTTAGGGTGTGATTCGATGAGATACTTTACAATATGTTACTATGGGAGAAGTTACATTACGCTGTGATACATTATGATGCAATACGTTAAAATACAAAAGTTACATTACAATGCGATATAATACTGCACTCTGGGATGGAAAATGGAACCATTGGCATTATGCAGTCATAAAATGTAAAGTACTTTGACTGTGAAAAAAATACTTTTAACTTATCCCTAATTGTTTTAGAACTACCTGTGATGTGTTTGAGTCCTTGGATTGAGACATTTTTCCTCATGATTTCAACTTTTAATCTAAAAATTCTGACTTATTATCTCAAAATATTGATATCTTATTGCAAATTTTTAACTTTTTAGCTCAAATTTTGACTTTTTTTTCTGCAAGATTTCAACTTTTTATCTCAAATTCTGACTTTTGTTTAACCTGAAAAATGTCATATTCTAGCTCAAATTTTGATCTTATCTCAATTTTTTTAACTTTCTCTCTTGAAACTTTAACCTTTTTCCTCATGACGCAAAATGGTACGATAGGATATGTTACAATATGATACATTATAATGAGTTACAATGCCATAAGCTTTGTTTTTATGTGTTACGATAAGATATTAAGCAATGCGATTTGTTGGCTGTGCTATACAATTTGACACAACATGCTAGTTATAAAGTGATGCGTTACAATACAATGCAATACAATACGTAACTGGGCAGTGTGATAGGATATGAGGCAATTAGATGTGTTGGGATGTTATTCGATGCAATTCACTATTATTTGTTATGAAATGATGTGATATAACAGGATATAGAGCGTTGCAATATTATACCCTGCAATGTGTTGTGAAGCAGTGCAATGATTTTATGTAATGCACTGTGATACGATAGGATATAATTGCTTGTATCCATCGTGTCATGATAGAAGTTACGATGCCATGTGATATGATGACATGTAGTACACTTTCATTTGAAACAACATAATATGACATGACATTTGACATGTAATTATAAAATGCGATATGAATCATTATTTCTGTAGAAGTGGCTAGCACATGGTTTAGCTTCATTTTTGGGCAGTTAACTTCCTTTAACATTACTCTCATTTCTTTTGCTTGTGCTGCTGTGAGGAGTTGAAGTGGTAGAGGAATCCTTCAGAGATTTATTTAACTAAAATATCAGCATTTAGCCCTGGTGCTACAAAAATTGTAGCATCTCCATTGCTTGTCTCAGGAACAGAAACATGCATTTTTTGGATGAGCCTCAGTTCTCAGTATGTGAGTTGTGCCCATGAATAATTTGCCAAATCCTCTCTGTCAATGCCAAACAGCTGATTGTGCTAGTTGACTTTAGAACTAAGTATATTTTTCTCTAAATGTCAAGTTGTCTAATCTTTCAAGGAAGCTCTGCTTAAAGATGCAAAGAGTAATTTGTTTTAAAAGACACGAGCGGTGACTCCTTCCTTTTTCGTCACTGAATTCAATAACTCACTGAATTATAGTTCAATTATTTCTCTTTTTCTGCGGTTACCCTTCATCGTTTGTTAACCGTGCAGCTGCTTTGTGGAGAGACGTGTTGTCATCACGGTCAGCTAAAGGATGGTGATGACATTTATTGCTCCCCACAGAATATTTCACTTGTTCACCATCAACATCCGTCACAGTGAGGCTGACAGAAGGTTCAATATAACAGACAGAAAAGAGAAAAAGCCAATATATTTCCGGCAGTAATGAACAGCAACATAACACATTAGAGGAAGGTTCACTGGAAGATGTAATGGTTTGGAAAAGACTGGAGGAAACTGATAGCTCTGTCTGTCACTTTCAGAAGCTCAGTGATAAATGGAAAGAGCGAGGATTCTCCTGTCGACTGCATGTTTTCTCTAAGATAGCAAAATATACCATTACAGTATTCAAATTTGACCCAACCAGGGGTTACCTGCTCTGAAGAGGGGACTTGTTGGTGCTTATACAATTACTACCTATATCGATTAATAGTTTGACCTTTAAATGTCAGTAAACAATGAAAAATACACATTGCAATTTCAGCCAGAGAAAGCTTCTACAGTCATCTTATTTTTCTAATTTACAGTCTTAAATCTAAAGTGCAGTGGTGAACAGACAGATGAGAGACGCAAATTTTTATGTTATTAAATAAAGGATGACAGGAGGATGAAAATCTTAGAGAAACAATAAGAGAAAGACAGATTAAAGAATATATCTTGCAGCATGTCAGGATGAGAAGTGAACTCAATCAGAGTTAGAGTAGGAAGATACAGAGAGAGAGAGAGAGAGAGAGAGAACTGACAGGAGGTGTCCCTCTCTCCTCCGTCCAGCCCCCAATTTTGACGTCACAAACCTGGGAGACACAAAACTAGCCGCTCTCAGCTGAGCTCCTCACTCGCATCTCACCCTCTCTCTCTCTCTCCATCACACACTCCCGCCCGCCTGCCCTCAGACACGCCGCAGCAACACTTGCCCTGGTGCTGGTGTGTGTAGGCGTCCAATCATCTCCGCACCAAAACACTCCAGCAACAAGAAACCCACTCACTCCTCAGGACTGCTTGTAAGCGATGCATTGTTCTGTGTGAAGCTGCTGTGTGACGGAGGAGCGAGGAGCACGCGGGAAAAGAAAAAGGAGCGCTCCGACTCCTAGCCCCTGAAACCCAGACCCCTCTCCAAAAAAAGCAGCAGATGTGACAGAAGAGGAGAGAGGCGGAGGAAAGAAACAGAATCTCCCTCACCCCTCCTTCCTCCATCTGGGAGAACAATACCCAGCCTCCACTTGGAGAGGGTCAGCTTTTGTCCCTCTCCCCACGCTCCCGCTGAAGAGCGCAGGGGCAGACAGACGCGCTGACACATTGACCTGCTGCTGCAAGAGGAGAGGACGCTGACGAACACTTGCTGCGCTTTTTAGGCATACCTTTGATTCAGTACTTGGACAGCTCCTGAGCGACAACCAGCGTGAGAGTCTTTGTGTTTCTATGAGAGACTCTTCCAGGAGATGCAGCCCCCGTGTTCGCTCCAGCTCGGCCCCTGTGGCCCCCCTCCGGCCCTTGGATCGCAGGGCAGCACCGCCGGCCTCCAGCAGCTGGAAGAGAAGCTGCTCTTTGAGAAGTTTTGGAAGGGGACTTTCAAGGCTGTGGCCACCCCGAGACCGGAGAGCGTCATCGTGGCGAGCATCACCGCTCGCAGGAGGGTGACTAAGTGAGTTCTATCTCCCTTTTATCATATCAAAAAAACAAATGCACATCATTTCTTTTGCTTCCTGCTGCTCAAAATGTGCTACCCTGCAACTTTTGTGAGTTTCCAATGATTGACAAGTTGCTGTTGTTCCTGCGATAGTTGCTGTTTCTGTTTTTACAAAACATCTGCAAGTTGGAGTGATTGCTTGGAAGGAGGCCAATGTTGTTCTGGATTTGATGCTGCTTTAGCCTCTTAACTCATCCACTGTACCAAATTCAGACAACAGTGTTGATATGAGAAGATGTCAGTGTTTTTGCATACAAAGCAACCAATTTTCAAAGGTTTAAGCACAGGTTGTGGGAGAAATATTCAGATCATATCTCAGAAAATGAGTCACAGCTTATAGGAGCTCTTTTGATGATCAATGGCGTTCAGTTATTGGCTGAAAGCAGAGGTGAAATTGATTAAAAAGTCATCCTTTAGATTTGTTTGTGGCGTGACAATGGCAGCATTAAAGCATTTGTTTACTCCCCTAAACAACAACCCAACAGATGTGAAAACTACAAATGTGCATCACGATGTTTTCTTAAAAACTTTCACTTCTCTCCGCCATCTTTTCGTCCTCGAATCAAAGCTCATTATTCGCTCTTTCCATGTTGATTTATCACCAGACTCAAATGTGCGTGATCCCTTCTTGCAGTTGCGCCACGCAGCCAAACACAGCTGGCCCGAGGAGTGTGACGTCCAGTTAATTGTCCGCTGTCGAGGTCATGTGGCGGCGGCGTCATGCCTCTAATGTCAGTCTTGTCCCCTCGTCCTCCTGTGACATGGCTCTGAGCTGGAGTCTGCTGAAGGAGCAACATGTCACATGTTTGTTCCCTCACTGTGACCAAAGGTTAGCTGTAGCCTGAGCTGTCAGAGGAAGGAGGAGAGGGAAGGACGTTTATCTCTTGCCCTTTCTCCTTCTTATCTCTCCTTTTTTTTTTTTTTTCCTCCTGGGTGCTCGATTCACTTTCACCTGCAGGATGTGACAACTCTGCCTGTTTTCTTCTGCGTGCACTGCTCTGCTTGCTGTGCCTGTTTGTCAAACATGACACAACAGCAGCAATGACACCGCTCTTCTCTGCCTTTGAAAGAGACTTACATTAAAGAAAACAAATGTTCCAACAGTCTGAACAATTTCCACCAGCATCCGTAAGACATGCACATCTGCGCTTGCATACTCGCATGTCAAACGCTGTAGCTTGCTTGGGTGACCTTTGAATGGTTCTGACACCCACTATCAACTTTCTCTTATGTGAAATTAGCTATGTTAATGAGGATTAGAATGGCCCATTTCACCCTACATCAGCACAGGCAGCGGAAAGACACACTGAACCAGATAATGTGTCTTTAATGGGTTCTATTACAGCGGGACCATAATGCTGCACATGGCCTGGTTATCGAGGATTTTATTAGCTTGTGGAATATGACAGAAAACACACATTATGGCAAGAAAATAACCAAGTATGACTTTTTTTTCAAGCAATAATACAAAACAACCTCAGCTATCATCTCCCTGTCAATCATTCAAAGGTTGTAGAGTGAAAACTATCCTGAAGAAAAATGAGAAACAGAGCAAATGAATCCCCAAGCATTATGCTGAAACAAACTGAGCAGTCGTTTGGAAGTAGCCGGAGACTTTAAGTCCAGGCCCAGCTGTCTCTTTAGCTTCACTTTCCCTGAGAAGGAATCTCTCCTCAAGTGGCTCCAGCTCTCCACGGGCTCCGTTCTGCATGACAGTGACGATGATGGCTCCGTGGTAAGGGCGGACGTCCCCAGAGAGCAGACGTAATGCTGCTAATTCGTCTGTTTGTGAAAGGAAGGCACCAGCGTCTTCTCTCATCCTGCATCTGTGTTTATTTTCAGCCGGCTGAAATGCAGAGAGACTTTCGGGGGTGATACAGATTGTAAATAATGAGCGCAACACAACAAACAAATACTCCCAGGGAATGTGGATGCAGGAGGATGCGGCTCATGCGTGCATCCTCCTCTTCCTCCTCGGTGCTGCACTGTTGATTTTGCCCGAGCCGGAGTGTGACTGGGGAATGCTTAGACCATCAGAATGCATGGCCTCGGGCTTGCTCCTTTTGCCTCTTTCTCTCCAAGAGGAAACATCATTATTCACTGTGGATGACTGAGGGGTGATGAACAATTGCAGGGAGAAGTGAGGGGGGCATTATGTACGACAAGCAGAGGAGAGGAGACTAAGGGGGGAGCCACGGGGAGATGTTTCATGCTCAATCAGCGGGGGCCTTTCTTCTGTTTGCAGTGTCCTCGTCTTTCCTCTCTCCCCTCTCCTTCTTCTCTCTCTCTCAACTCCTGAAATAAAAATGCTGGAGGGGCCTGCGAGCCACAGAGGAGTAATTAGAGTTTGTTGTTCTCTCTCTGTCCTCCCCTCTTCGTCCTCCCTGCCTCACAGAAGAGGGGAGGAGTGCACTGGCTCCATTCAATGGGGTGGGGCTCTGCTCGAAACCATTATGACCCGGCAAGCTGTTTTGTCACACAGGGGGGGCTCCTCATTGAATATGCAGCCTGGCTAACTTTGGCTTGTGTGTGTGAGCGTGCTGTGTGCATTCATGTGTGTCTGTACTGGAGCTCTTTTCCAGCATTTGCGAAGGGTTGAAATGAGTGTGTAAGCCTGTGTGTGTGTGTGTGGGGCTGCATGTTAGTGGGGTCTTGTCCAACACTGTGGCAGATGGCAGGCTCAAGAGAATGCAGTGCAAAGGAGGGGGGGAAAGTGTGTGTGGTGTGTGTGTGTGTGTGGTAGGGGGTTTCAGGCCTCTTACCTCAGCAGATGCTGGTTTAACGAGGATGAGAGGAAAAGGGTTTGGAGGGGCTTGTACACTGACAGCCCCAGTGGGAATATACTCCGAGGTGGACTGGATGAAAGCTACTCTTCGCAACAGAGTCGAACAGAATCATAATACCCCCAAAGAAGGAACGTGAAGTTGAATCAACAAGTCTTTGAAACGGTACACAGCAGTAAAATTCCTCTTTGTATGAACATCATCAACAGGCTCTAACTCCCAGATCATGCAAATTCGCTTCAGTTGTAAACAATCTTTGAAACCTCATAAAGAGAAAATGAAGCGATATGATTTACCAGAGTTACTCCAAAGTCTAATGATCTGGATGGGCTGGAGGCGAGTGATTGACTCGTGGCAGAGGCCAGTTCAGAGAATTAAAGAAATGGATTACTTTCTTCAGATCTGCAGCGCTTGAAAAGTGATCTAATTTTAGATTGGCTGAATGAAGCATGAATGTACCATCCTGCACACTAAGTTGTTCAATGGTGAGAAATGTGACCCTAGAGTGTTGGCTGACTCTTTTTTTTATACACAAGATTAATGTGTTTGCATTGTGGAGGAGTTGGTAGAGACGTCTGGGAGGAATAGTTTGAATCAAGTTTGGTGACATCGGGCTTCGAGATAAAAAGAAGGCCAAGGAATTGGGCTATATATAGCATCTTGAAAAGAGATGGAGATGAAATAAATGTAGAGCTTTTGGATTGTACAGCCTAGCAGCAACAAGCAAGTAGGAATAAAAGGGGACCTAAGACTGAGCCCAGGGGGACACCAAAATGGGGTCGTGCACAGAGATTTTGAAGGGTAGGGGATAAAGAAAACAAAGGCACATGCAGCATGTTTTGGCTACTAGAAGGGGACTCAAGAGGGCACTTAAGAATGTGTTTTAGTTCCCAAAAAGAGGGCACTTTAGCATGAGTTTTGGCTCCTAAGTGGGCATTTTATTGTGTTTTAACCAGCCATAAGGGCGGATTAGTGTGTTTTGGATCCCAAGAAGGCACCTTAACTGCAAGTTTGGCACCAAGAAGAGCATTAAGCATGTGTTTGGCCCCTAAGCTGGCACTTAAGTAGATTTTGGCCCCCAAGAGGACACTTAAGAACATTTTTTGGTTCCCAAGAGGAGAGCGCTGTAGCATGACTTTTGGCTTCCAAGTGGGCATATTATTGTGTTTTAACCAGCCAAAAGGGCAGATTAGTGTGTTTTGGATCCCAAGAAGGCACCTCACTGCAAGTTTGGCACCAAAAGGGCACTTTATCATGTGTTTGGCTCCTAAGCTGGCACTAATATGTGTTTTGTCTCCCAAGAGGGCACTTAGCATGTGTTTTGACTCCTGAGAGGGCCCTGTAGCACATTTCAGCCCCAGAGAAGAGCAGTCTATCATGTTTTAACCAGCCAAAGGGACAGAGTAGTGTGGTTTTCCAACCAAGAGGGCATTTCATCATTAACTTTGGCATCTTTAAATTAAATAGCAATGAATTTAAATGTAGAGATTTTGGAATGTGTGGCGCAGTGGCAGCAAGAAAGTAGGAATAAAAAAGGACCTAAAATTGAACCCTGAGGGACACCATAACACATGCGTGCACAGAGATGTTGAAAGGTATGGGCAAAGGCATTTGTTATGGTTATGGTTGAAGACACTTGAGCATATTTTGGCGCCCAGGAGGGAACTTAGTCATGTACTTTGGGTCCTAGGAAGATGCTTTAACATGTTTTAACCAGCTAAAGGGGCAGATTAGTGTGGTTTGCCAACCAGAGGGGCACTTAAGCATTTGTTTTGGCTCCGAAAAAGACATTTAAGTGTGTGTTTGGCTCCTAAGCTGGCCCTTTTAAATGTGTTTTAGCTCCCAAGAGAACTCTTTAGTTCAGCACCGCAAGCATATCAGAAACAGGGAAATGGCATCTTTATTGCTGGAACTGTGATTATACTGATGGAACCAAGATAATCAAAAAGTATGCTGCTGATGACATATCATTATTTTCAGGAAATCATTGATGTTGCTCTCAATGAATACCAACCTGTTAGTAGAAAAGAGCTGGGTGGATTTTTCTGCAGGCTGGACAACTGCAGCTTGAAAACCAGATGATAAAGCACCAGCGGAGAGATAAAGCTAATGGAAAGAATATTCAGTGTAATGATGTGTAAAAAAGATTATAAAATTAAGCTGTTAAGACATCTAGAGAGCAGGAGGAGGATTATTTGACGGTTTGACGGTTTGACAGACCAATTGGTTCAGAATGGGTGTTTGAAAGAAGAGGTTCAGGGGGGCTTTAGATAATGAGGGAGGAATATGACGCTTGGTATTTGATGAATTGATGAAATGACTTGGAGTGTTGTCAGACTTTTCTGTAGTTATTTCAGGTTAGTGTGGAAGAGAAGAGGAGGAGGAGAGGATCACTTAATCAGGGGTCTGAGACAAAAGTGTCTTTAGGAGGAAGTCAGATGGGGAATAAATACATTTTCTGAGATAGGAAAAAAGAATACAGAGACATAAAGTTGAACAAATATTTATGAGTAATGTTATCACACTGTACTTTTCAACCTGAATTATGAATAAAAAAGAAACCAGTAAATACAGCCACACCAAAGTATGACAGTGAGGTTCACAGAGAATCAGACAGGTTGTAAACATGCCAGATTATCTTTATTCTGACTTGAAAAAGGAACTGAGTGTTCCCAGAATGACAGGTAGGGAGTAGGAGGAGCTATTTTGGCTGAACCTGGATTTGGAGCAAAAAGGAAAAGGTGCATGATTGATGGTTGGAGCTCTTCTTTGGTTTGGATCTAGATCAAAGTCTGGGTTTTTGATTCTGTACCAAAGGCAGAAAAATTAAGACATTTAGTTCTTCTTAAAAAAGTTAAAATAATACATTCAGTTTAATTCCCAAGGTTCAGATTTGGAACAAACAACCCTTAGAAAGCTCAGAAATCTGCTGTGACAACTGAGAAGACATCTGCTGTGTTAGTGAAGTGTACTGTGGGTGCTGGGTCACCTTGGGATGAAGGTGACTTGTTTTTTCCAATGACAAAGTTTTGAATTCACTCTGGAGTATTGTGCAAATCATAAGACCATCATGAAATATGATGGAGACTAGTTTAACTTGCTTTTTAAGGCACATATGATCATAAACAATCAAGTACTAGATGATCTCTTGTCTCTTTTAAATATGAACCTTTTGAAACTGCTGTTTTAAGATTCACATATGACTGGTTGCTGTTATCATCATTTGTCCTCCATACGTGGATCACCGGTTATAGAATAATGAGAGAAGGGTTTCAATCCCTGAGTGGTTGTATTTGGACTTATTCATAAAACATGCTGCTGATAAATACAGTCTGAGAGCAGTACTGAAGAAATAAATACTATAAATCAACTACCAATCATTGCCCTGTCAGTCATTCGGTGGGACAGTTGTCATTTGCAGATGAAATTAATGAATGAAAAAAGTGGGATACTTATGTGTTGCTTCAGGTTTGTCTTTCTTTCTTGGTCTGTTTTCTAATTTTAGACTAAAATTAGTTTGTAAGCCTCCTTGATAACCACAAACGAAACTTAAAAAAAAAAAATAAATCTTAGAATGTAATTTAATTTATTGCTCTGAATTTCTTCTATAAATTTGCTCCGTTCCCTCAAAGTAACAAGTGAATTCCAGTTGTTTTCTTGAGATAACTTGGTTTTCCTGTTCTCTTGAGAAAACAAAGCTCGTTTTGTTTGTTTATTCTTATGCCAGGCTGACAATATTAAATTTTTATTCACAGATTCGTAGCATCAATGATTTGCTATAAGAACCCAAATTTTCACAGTGCCACAGAACGCCTCACATCACGGCCCTGTAACACATTCGCAACAAAATTTAGAGCCTGGATGGTGTGAATGTGGTTGAATTGAAGAATGGTTGGCATAAAAAAAAAATTTCCTCTTATCTCGAGAAGACAAGCTTTGTTTTTGAGAAAAGTAAGTTTTTATCTAATTGATGGCCTTTATAGGCTTCCATGGTTTTGGCTGAAACTAAAGTGAGGTTGTGGTGTCAAACTGGGTGAGAAATATCCACAATGAGTGACATGTTTCACATTGTGAAAATAAAGCAGGGTGAGGTTTTTGGTAGAAGACATGAAAACAACTTGACATGTTTAGAATAAACCAGATGAGAGACGAGAGTTTTTATTTTGTCCACAGGGGGCGCTAAAATCAACCCAAACTAAAAGTTCCACACAGGAGCTTTAAGGGACAAAATGTGAAGTCTTAAACAAATGGTTACTACAAACATGAACTTTCCAAGATTTACAAGTCTCAAAGATGCTGCTTTTGCTTTTGTCATACTAATCTAAAGTAGCCCAGTTTACCTAAGTCATAGGCTGAATAACCTGAGTATCATAACCCGTATAAGAATAACCCATATCAGTGCCAGTCATGGAAAAATATTAATATTTGACCTCAACACACTGAAAAAGGTCAGCAAGCAAAGCCCATCTGTTTTACAACCTCACCTTGAAACAAAATAAAGCGATGGATGACAGAACTTAAAAACATAAAGAGTAGCATACATCTAAGTTTCTAGTAAACCCTCCACCCCTGACGTCACCTTTTCTAGTGTAGGTAGGTATGCAGCTTTCTGAAGAAATGTTCTCAAATCAATTCATTCTTGACTCCAAAATCTAATTTTAGAAACTGTGACCAGGAAACATTTTCTGTAGCCATCAAATTCATTGATCAGAAAATCATTCCAGCGCTAGTGGAAGTCATCAAATTGCATTTCTGAAGACTTCTTCTTCACAAAGATGTACAAAGTTAACTTAACTTTGCTTTTTCTCTTTAGATAAAGGTGAGCTAATTTATCATCAGAAGGTTCATGGTCTTTGCACAATCTATCTAAATTTGATTCGACTGCTTCCACGTTGTCAAAAGCATAAACTGAGAAGGCGTTGGAGCTTTGTGTTCGCCTCCTGTGTGGTTGAAGAAATGATTTGTCTTGGGTTTGAATTTCTTACGCTACCTCGCTGTTTATCATCCACAATTGCACACAAATGCAGATTTAAAATGTTCTGAGCGTGGGAATAAATGAATACAGGATCGAGAGCCTTCAGAGACATCAAAGAGCAGCGGTTGGAGCTCCCCCCCTGGGATGAAGCAGCGCTCTCTCTTTCACTCCACGGGAATGACAAACATGATTTAGTGACGGACGAGGGGTTTGTCTGCCGTTATATATATCTCTGTCTGTACTTCTGCTCTCTTCATCGCCGAGTACCCCCTCCTCCCCCCTCCTCTCAGTATCTTTTCAGTGTGCGTTAACTCGCCGAGAGACACAGACACAGTATAATGAGTCCCTCGTGTCCTACGTCGGCGGCTCCGCACAACTGTCCTCTCTCCCTCCACTACGTCTGAGGGGTCCGTCCTTAGTCTGAATAGTGTCCTTGTCTAAGTATAAACTATAACTAAGTGTGTGTTGGTTAGGTAAACTAAGTTTGGTCACAGTGACTCAGTTCTGAACTACGTCTGTTCCAGTGCGTTTTACAGCAGCGTTTTTATATCTCATGAAAAGTGGAGCTGTGACAGAGCTGTTAATTTGTGGTGTGGGTTTATGTTTGGCATTGATTTCTGCACAGTAAATCCATTTACATCAAACCAGTGTCTTATAAGTACAACCTGCTAACAGTGTCACAACATGCTCCTGCCTGTTTGAATGTGTAATCAAAACTAAGACTGTAAAGTTTGTGATGTCAGAGATATTTAAAGTATTAAAGGAAAGAAAGAAAAACTGCACAGCAACCTGGAGAGAAGCTTAAATTTAGCTTCATTGTTCCTGAAGTTCTGAAATACTCCATTGTTAGTATTTTTCTTCATACTGAGAACCGGATTGTATAACTCTGCAAACATGCCACTCAAAGTCAAGGTTATGATAGGACTGGGAATTTTGAGAGACAGTTTAGTGTTGTTAAAAAAAGAGAGAGACTGTGTTGCAGAAGTTTTACCACTGTTTATGTGCTGTTTGGGTGAAGACCTATTTTTCTAAGAGAGATGTTTTTGGCTTCTGGCAAGAATTTTTAAGTTTGTCCGATGGGACTGGAAGAGTTTTGTAATTCATTTAAGTGTTGGAAACTTCCTGAGCAACACTCAGTCACCGAGCCAAAATCTCAGCAAGGTCAGAAAACCTTTCACATGGCAAAATAAAGTTAAGTTTCAGAAAATGACTATTCCAAAGTTAACTTCATGTTGTGGATTTTGTCATTAATCGATTATTATCATTATATTAAGAAGGATTCTAGATATTCTGCACAATTTGCAATGAAACATTTTGCAGTCCAATGTTACATTGCAAAACATAGTTAGTCTAAATGTATTTAAATCTTAAGTAGACAGTTTGGAGTTCAGGCTTTTGTAGGCAGACATTGCACGCCAAGTAAATTGTGATGTTCGTGAACGATTCATTCAAAACGAATGAATCATCTGGGTGAAAGAACTGATCTGAACAACTCACTGAACAAAGTCATTTTTTTAATTATTCTTTTTTATTATTTTCTCCGGTATGTATACAGCTCTGAAAAAAAATGAGGAGACCACTGCAAATTTTCAGTTTCTCTGATTTTGCTATTTATAGGTATTTGTTTGAGTAAAATTTTCAAATATGTAGAGATGCTGGTTTCTGAAAAAACTGCAGTGGTCTCTTAATTTTTTACAGAGCTGTATTTTGGAGTGGGTCTCTTGGGCCTAGATTCTTTTTTTCCTGCTAGGATAGATCAGAATGTAACTTTACAGCTGAAAAATAAATCACATTGTGTTGATGTTAATGAGCAAAATGGATAAAAAATAAGTCCCCCTTTCCAAAAAAGAGCCGTTCGTTTCTCGACTTCAGTTGCGCTCTCCTCTTTTCCGTTTCATGTTTCTCCTTCTTGATTGCACTGGCTGAACCAACAGGACAGAGTTGGTTGGACGCTCTGTGTCGCTCAAGCCCACCCCGAAATCTCCCTTTCATGTCTCCAAAATCGAGGAAGTGGCAAATATTTTGTCCAACATTTAGGTGTCACAAACATATATATATATGCTTTTTATGGAGGCTGCCAGTTTGCTCATGTACCTTATATTCAACTTCATTTCACTTGGCTGACTGTTCAACCTCCACTAACCGTCTCGATTTGATGTTGTTACAGTCAGTACAGTATGTGTGTGTGCGTGCGTGTGTGTTCAGTCAGTCAGTCAGTCAGTTTTTCACTGAATGTGCTGAACAGGAGCTCTGACATGAATCACTCGCTGACTGACAGAGATGATTCCCCTCAGTACGCTCAGTGGACGAGAGTCACTGGGAATAACCTGGGTAAATAGAGATTAAATGAAAAATACAAATAAAAATGTTATTTTATACTAAAATGCTAAAATCAAGACAGGGTTCAGTCTGATCCCATTTTAACACAAATAACATTGTGTTGCTATAGTTATGATGATGCTGATGCTGATGATGATGAGACTAATATTGATTTTTGTAGCATCTGAAGTCCACAGCAGCAGCAATCTAGAGAAACCTGAGACAAAATAGCTTCAACACTCCCAGAAAGACACGTGGTTTGTAACTTTAATTGGACATTAAGACTTGAAGTGAGTGCAAGGCATACAGAGAAGAGAGAGATTTATTAAAAAGGAAAATTTTAAGCCTCATTTCAAAATCAAGTGTCTGCCTCCTAGACCCTGACTGCTCGATGATTCCTCAAGAAGAGAAGCCTAAAAGTGATGTAAGGGGGTCGTACCTGCATTTGAACAGTCTTTGTAAAATAGCAGCGGTGGATTAAACTTTGACTCTAACCACAACTGTGATGAAAATGCCCTGATTTAACTTGTTACAGGAGGATTTTATGTTTAATATCATTCCAACTATTTCGACTGTGAGGCAAAATATTCTTCAGAAAAACACTGGTTACCTTAAGCTACTGGTCAAACCAGGACAGCTACGCCTGGCAGCAGAGACAGAGTGTGTTCTGTTTAATTGCCTGGGAGTGGAGTGTTTTTGAAAAGACTAATGGGTTATTTTCTCCTTTTAAAACTTGCATAGTCCTGCTTTAATGAAGCAACAGGGCTGAGGATTAATAATTCAAAGACGAGCCTCCTTTCCCATTCATCATTTTAACTCGGAAGGCAGTCCTTCATAAATACATGAGCTTGTTTTTAGGGGGGTATTAAGTGATGCTGTCATATCATCTAAGGCAACCTGCAGAGGCCAGACGGTCTGATCTCTTCTGCTGTTCCAATTAGCAAACTTCAGCTGTCTGAATTTCCTTTTACTTGCAGGGGAACTTTCATACCAAGTGCAGAAAGTAAAATCTTCTTTTCTTTGTTTAATTCTATAAGAAGTAAGGAGATTCAGCAAAACAGGTTCAACAACATTTATCCACCAGACCAAAAAATCTGCTGGGGAACATTAAAGAGAGCAAAAAGTAGTTTTCTGGCCGAGACACAAGAAGAGCGCAGTGTATCAGCGGGAGGGTCAAAGGTGTTGTTGATAAATGCCACTGACACTATTTTTACTCTAAAGGGGACTTATTTGGCTTTTAAAGCTGACTTTGACATTTTAAAATAACATGCTGCAAAAGTAAGTCTGCAAGAAATGCATTTAGCTTTATTTAAGTGTTAAATAATTGTTAGTTTACAAACTGGGTGACACTTTTTGTGAGGGCTGATTAAAGTTACAGGAGAGAAACGTGAGGTCTTTCCATGAAGCATCAGGTCCTGGTGCAGCTGCAGAGGTTAAACTGATTTTTAAACCCACTCACCCTCCATATCACTTAACGTTTGAAGTGACAAACTGTGTTTTCTGGTCTGTGCAAGTGTTGAGGGAAAAATGTTTTGATTTATAGCTGAGGTCAGGAAACACAGGCACAATTACTGCTTATCGTTGGAGGTGCAGCCAGAAAAATCAAAACTATTTTCTGAGATTTGATATTGGAATGACACCACTGATTGGATACAGAGAATAAATTCATATCCCAATGTTCAAAACACTGTGACGAATGCTGACGTGTTACATATCTAGAGCCAGAGTCTGCAAAGTATCGAATGGCTCCTTGATCTGCAGTGTTGATATTGTTGACAACTAACCAAAACACTTTGAATAGTTTTAACTGGCCAATAAACTGGAAAAGAGTCATCAAGATGGTACAGACCATAGTGTAACTAATGTTCTTTCTGGCAGCTATTTTCATCTTATACTTTATCACAAATTGAATACTTTCACATGTATACTTACATGAAGTACATTGTGTGCACAGAGAAATCAGAGTGGACTCCACTTTTCCATTCAGTGTAACAACCTTATGCACTAAAAATAGTAAAAGTAAGTATAAAAGTATGCAATTTGAGACAGAACTAGTCTTTAGGCAAAAATACCAGTTAGTTTTTGAACCTTATGTTTTTAGTCCAGATTTAATCCATGAAAAAAGGATATGAAAGAATATAATAGGATAGAATATAAAAGCTCTTTACTATAATTGGTGCAAAGATCAAAAGGCAGTGAAGTGTTTATCACAATAGCAACAGGGAAAAACAGTCGCTACTAAAACAAAAAAAGAGGAATTTGAATTAGCCAGAATAAAAATAGCAACATAAGTTCTAACAAAAGGGTTAACATCATCAGTGTGAATGTAAAACAAACAAACAGAGGAGGAGAGGCCTTGTATCCACTGGAAACTTGTTAACTCAATGAGCTTGTTACAGGCTTGTTTGTATTAAGACAGTTTTGGAAAAATATTCTGCATTTCAAATGTCCAACTTCCCACCATTCGTATTTTCACCTTGTCATCGTCTTGTTAATAAAAACAGAAAAGCAGTTTGTCAGACTTTTTAATCTCCAGTTCAACTCCTCTCATCCCAGAGAAATGGGTCTTGATATACATTAATCGGCTTAATCATCATTATGAAAATGAACAATGTGCATAACAGCTTCTTTGGAAACTGTCATAGCTCGTACTTTCAGTTTCTGTATTTTTTGGTCTAAGTGGATCCTGTTGTTGTAAGTTATCCTCTGCTGAAGCTACACAATTGCTTATAAGATCAAATCTAACACTATTTGTACTCCAAATAATCTGATACTTTCAGACACTCAACTTTAATATCAGGAACTATATTTCAGTTACTTGTACAATTATTGTTGTTGCTGCAGTGCATATGAGATGAGACCTAAAAACTGATGTGTACACATCTGTGAATGAGAAGAATTTTGTGACCAAAGCAGATAATAGATTGTGGGGTTAAGAAAGAAGAATTAAATGTAGTCTGTAAAATTTCCCTTTTTTTGCTGATCAGGTGGTGTCATCTACACTAAGTGACTGAAAATGGTCTATTCAGGTGTCAGTCAGCAGAGGGAGCTCCACACATTTTGGCTTCCCTTTTGAGGATATGTTGGGTCATCCATCTTTTTTGGACAGTTTTAACCAAACTATACAGAACAATACTGTCCAGTTTGCTGTACCTAAAAGCTGACTGTTTATAGGCAGAATATTTAATGTAGAATGATGATATCTTTTCATTTGAGTGCATTCAGAGCCGCAGACTTTTTGATCCCCAACCAATCTTTCTCTCTTTTCTTCTCATGCACATTAGGGAGAGATGTAAAGCTGGTGCTTGTTAGAGATTGTGAATCACAGAATGAATCCCTCTTTGTACTGAGAAACATACAGAATATTATAATTAGAACTTTTTTTCAGCGGTTGTGTGCATCCAAACCCTCTAAGGCATGAGCATTCTTGCACGCAAGAGGATTAAACAGAATCAACACGTGGAATCAAAGAACTTGTTTTGTCTGCTGCTTCATTCGCCATGTCAGGCAGGAAACATGAAAACAAATAAAAACCTGGCTGTAACCTGAGAGGACAATGAACAGAAACAACAAAAACACAGAGAATAAAAATACATGCGCTGTGTAAAAGACAGCTCTGATGAATGTGAGCCTTTAGAAAACAGCTGAATCCATCAGAAACATACAGGCAACCTTTAATTTGTTCAGCGAGACATTTAGAAGATTTGAGATAGAAAAACAGTCGACTAAGAAGTAATCCAGACACTTAGTCACGGGTAAGGATGTCTTATATTAATATTTTATAGATTTGGAAACCTTGCAGCGAATTTTTACCCTTCAGACAAATACAAAGGTGTGTTGTAGATAAACAGCAGTAAGTTTCCAGTCACCGTGACCTGAGCCGTCACCTTCAACACTAAACCATCATAAAAACAACCTTGATGAAGCAATGACCTTACCTCGTGTCTTCAACTGAGGATATTTTTCCTGCAGGAACTGAGAATAAAACACAGTAGATGTGTACAGACTGCATGAATGGGCAGACGCCTATACACACACTCACACACACACACAGAAACAAATCCACGGTCATATATAGGCGTACACACACGGTACATATGGAGACTGACACACATTGCGCCAGAGGGGGGTTCAACATGATAAATCCTCCCAAGCTGAACAGCAGCAGCAGCAGCAGCATTTTTGAAGATGAAAGCAGAGAGCCAGGAGTTAACCCTTTCCTTCAAACATCGGCTCAAAGCTGCTGTGAAATTTCCCCACACAGATCTCAGCCTGTGGTCCACCTCTGTGAGGGAAAACCACCTTCCTCCTGCAGCTGACGTGTAGACAGGCACAGGCCCATGTGCAATTTATTTTCTCACAATGCAGAAATAAATTTAGAGGGAAACTGAATTAAGAAAACTAAAGGTCAAGTTTGATAACTGTCAGAGCTGAGCTGCTGTGCAAAACAACAGTATTTCTCTTTTTATTATATAGTTTATTATAACCTGACTCAGAGTGTTCCTGGGCCTCAGGATTTCATACAAAGAAAATAAAGTTTGCGTCTCCATGTTATGCTTTATCTAGTTACCTGACAGTCAGTTTGGGCATAGAACTGATCCCTGATGTGAAAGCCTTATGATAAATGTCTGGAATGAAATATATAGTTACCTTTACAGTTGGCTTCTTTCATATTAATAGGGCTAAGATTGCACACTTCACACAATGTTGGGTGTTTATCTGTTTGTATCCATGGCTCAAGAGCCCCCTCCCTTAACTCTTCCTGATTGGTAGACATGATGCTTTGAGGGTATGAATGTCTATCAAAGCATTTTTTGGACTAAAATTTATTGTTATAGTTATGAATGTTAATTACATCAGCCCAGAGTGGGTTACTGTACTGTTAAAATGCTAATGTGAGCATTTACTTAGAGCAGTGTGCATTTATAAGCAAAGCTATCTGCCATTCTGTAGTGTGTTGCGTGAGCTTTCATCACAAGGTAACAAACTTCTAGCGCATCTTATTGTTTTGAAAAGTACCCACGCATAAAAAGTAAGGAAATTTGTGGTGGTAGATCATTTCTTGGATGCTTCTTAGTGGCAGATCTTATACGATTGTAAAGTCTGTTTGTACCTCTTTCAAATTGGGCCACTTTTGTAAGGAACATGTATTTGTGGCATAAGAAGCAAGACTAAGTATGTGATTTGCCAAATTTCCTCTGCCAATGCCAAAAGTTCTTACTTTCTGTGCTAAGTTTATGACAAATAGCAATGTTTTTTACTCTGTTATTCAATCGGATCCCCATTAGCTGCTACTAATGCAGCAGCTATTCTCTTTATACAACAAACATAACATAGAATATACACATAAAAACACCAATTACAAGTACCTATCAACAACATACAAGAAAAAAAACCATACAAGGTGCACTCAAAACACCAAATCAAGGTACACATAATTTATTACGAAAAAGCTTCAGCATTCACAACATGTAGCATTGTAATGATTTATCGGTGTTCGTTAATTAGTGTTAAAAATATTCTTTTACTAGTCTCTTAAAACTAGATTTACTGGGTCTGGTTTGTGGTGCTTAAAAAAAAAAAAAAACACGAGGCCAGCAACGGATTGCAAAAATCTGCAGTTCCTTGAGTGTCCACTGGGGGACTGCCACATGTTTCTAAAGCCTTGTTATCTGTGTGTGTGTGTGTGTGTGTGTGTGTGTGTGTGTGTGTGCGTGTGTGAGTTGGAATGGTAGTGTGAGTGTGAGTATGAGTGTGTTTTTATCAGGGTGGGAGGTGGGGTGGGGCTTTTTAACCTGTAAAGCACTTTGTGCTACATTTTTATGTATGAAAAGTGCTATATAAATAAAGTTTGATTTGATTTGATTTGATTTGACTGATCCAAAAGTCAGAGAAACTCCATTGGATCCCATGTTTGGAAACAAATGAGTAACGTCAGTGAGGTAAATCCAGGGTAAGATAATAAAGCTAATTCTCCTCAATCCCTGCCTCTGAGAAGGGCTATCAAAAGCTAGATTATTAAATAGTTCTGATTTGAAAATGGTAATATTAAACATGATGAGTATTTGAGATCAGGTCTCCAAAATGAGGCAACAGCCAATGAGGAAGCAATTTGACTGAAGAGGGAAGCAGAGCAAACACTGCAATATTAGCAAAACCTGAACCCTGATGTCAGCTTCACATTAGAAATGTAGAAAAAAAAATGGTTGAGTTGTGTACTCAACATGCCTCATAAGATTCCCAGTATTGAGTGTGTGGACTTTGGGTGTTGGTGCATGTTAGACGACACATAACGGTTAAATCAGTCATCATTACCATCTAAGAAAGAAACATTTATTGCTTCAGTGAGTGTAGATACAGTCATTTGACTAATGGACTGGAAAGTAAGAGTGTGTCAACACCTTCCTGTCTCACACCAATTAAAATGTTTCACTGATCATATTTTAAGGAGCTTATGGCGTGTTTAAGCTTTTCAGACGTTGACACTTTGTCTCAGGTGTAAATTAATAAGAGGAGAAGATTCAAGTTTAACCTCTGAGATGTTGTGTGTCAGTCTCAGCTTTCTGAGTTTTACCAATGGCAGCAGGACACAAACAAAAACAATACATTTAATTAAATCAGTGTCAGATGAAGATGTTCAATCAGCGTGAGTTAAACATAAGAGAACGCATCCTCTGTCACGCTGTGAAAAGAAATTTTCTGCTCCAGCGGCAGAGAAGTGGAAACTGATTCTGTTTGAGTTTTTACGCCTGAGTTAGTTTAGTTCCATATTCGCAATGAGAAAACAAAAACATAAGTGGGGTATGAAAGTAAACTGTCTCATTCATTGCTACTCGACCGGGTCAGGTATGAAAACCTGGCCTTAACTGGAGGAGTATGGATCTGTTGTGCACCTGGATGTCGTTGCTCGATGTTACAATCCAGAGCACTGACATTTAAAAGGACTCATGGCATTTAAATCCATTAACATAGCAAATTGTGCTGCATGTTCAGAATACCTTTGTGTGTGTGTGTGTGTGTGTGTGTGTGTGAGAGATAGAGAAAGAGAGAGAGAGAGGAAAAGAGTGTGTGGTTGTTATTTAGTCAGTTTGCCAAGTGCAAACTTTGCAAGAAAAATTTTAACAGATGGAGCCAAAGAGGCGGAAAAATATCTAAAATGTAATGAGAGCAACGTCTCCTGTAGAAGTGAATATTTTCTCTGTAGTTTGTTTGAAGTAGAGTCGTGTTTTTCTCAAAAATCTGTCAGGAATCTCTTGCTTTAGTCTTTGAAACCTTATTTGAAAGAGGTTAGGGGGTTTCTTATCTCCATGAGTGTTGGCCCTGTAACGCTCAGGCTGCACGACTTTATTTGGTTTGTGATTAACACGTACGGACAGATGTTGCCTCGGATACTTCAGCGGACTCTCAGCTCTGTTATTTTTTCATTCCACTGCTGCATAGTTTAACCTTGTTCAAGGGCTTATAAAGAGGAAAGTTTCACTTTTTGACATTGAGGAGACAGAACAGGGAGAGGTTAAGGCCGACAAAAATGCTAGTAAAGAAAAAGAAAACACAACAAACTCAGCTTGAGTGTTTCACTTTGTGTCACATTCAGTAATGTAATGTGTCACGGGAGGAACACGCAGTTAAAAGCGTCTTCAACAACAAGCAGCTTCGTGTCGTCGGCTTCTCAGACAAGAGGAGAGAGAGAAGGGAATGAAAAATGAGTAAGAAAGTGGTTATTAAACCCAACAAAAGGTCTTACAGCATTAAAAAAGGAAGCACAAAAATGATTATCACACTTTTCTACAAAATAAAGAAGAAAAAGAAATAATGGTAGGAATTAAAGCAAGAAACACATGAAGAGGACAGAAGAGACGGAAGAAGGAGAGGGGAAGCAGAGATAAATGGAAGAAGAAATTTTAAATGAAGAATTAAAATAAGACAAAGTCAGACCTAGACTGACTTAATACAGAAAGAATAGATGAAAAGAAAAAAAGGAAAACACAGAGGAAGACCAAACTACAAAAGAAAAAAGCATGAAAAAATAAGGAAGATACTCTAAAGAAGAAAAAAAAGACCAAAAGAAATTAAGAGAAAAGAAATAAGGAAGAAAAGGAGAAATTCAAAAGGAAAAAAAAGACAAAGTGAGGTCAAATTTAAAAAAAAAAAAAAAAAAAAAAAAAAAAAAAAAAAAAAAAAAAAAAAAAAAAAAAAAAAAAAAAAAAAAAAAAAAAAAAAAAAAAAAAAAAAAAAAAAAAAATTTTTTTTTTTTTTTTTTTTTTTTTTTTTTTTTTTTTTTTTTTTTTTTTTTTTTTTTGAATCCTGAAAATGACATAAGCAAGAAAAATTAATAAAAGAACAACAAAATAAAGAGGAAAAGAAAAACAGGAGGGAAATTAAAAATTAAAAAAAGCAAAAAAGTGGAACTAATTGAGGCAAAAAAGAACAGAATTAAGAAAAAGGTAGTTAAATAAAAGATCAAATTAATGAAGGGGAATGATGAAGTAGAGAAAGACTCAAACCAAACAAACAAATAAACAAAAACAGAATGCACAAAAGAGTAAAAGAATAAGAAGATGAAGAAATCAAAACAAAGAAACAGGAAGACAAATGAAAGAACCAGAAGCACAAGGACAGAGTAAAGGAAAGAAGAAAAAGAATAATGAAGGATTAAAAGAATGACATTAAAGGAAAATGACAGAAGAAGGATGAGTAAAAACTGAGAAACAGAAAAAAGAGAAACAAAATTAATGAAAAAGGATCAAAAGTGAAAACAAAAAAAGAAACAATGAAGACAACAAAAAGGAGCAAAGGGAAGACAGATGAAAGAAAAGTGGGAAAAAGTGAACAAAAACAAACAAAAATCAACAAAAATTAAAACTTAACAAAGCATATCATAAAGATTGACAGAATGAGAGAAGCATGATTCAAAAGAAGGAGGAAAAGAGGAATGAGTGAAGGGAACATAAGTGATCACCTTTAAAATGAACAGAAAGAAAACAGATTCTGTGATTGATGTGTAGAGATGGTCTGTTTCAGGATAGTTGGGCGGCAGAAGTTATTATATTTTACTGAAAATCATATTCCAGCGCGTGAATAGAAATCCTGCGTTGAGTCTTAGCCAAAGGGGATTGAATTATATGAAGCCTCATAATGTCGAACACTGAATAAACTCATAATAGACTGAGATAGAAGGAAAGAGAAAGTGAAATCCTCCTCGGTCCTCT
>RPOG01002219.1:69236-102343 GCA_008086565.1 Thalassoma bifasciatum | reverse complement strand
CTGAGGAGAAGAGAGGCTTGTTTTGTGGCTCTGAGGAGAGAGGACTGAGGAAAGAGGAGGAAAATTGAATGACAGGTTCACGAAAGTAGACTTGTGACTGACAAACACAGGTCTGCACCGAATATCACTCACTGACTGGATGCCTCAGAGCATTGGATTTCTCTTAAAGTCCACAACATCACAGAGATTTGAAAGAAAATGATTCTTATAAACAAAATTTTGAGCATAGATGCCATGCAAAAAATACAATAGATTTGGTTCCAATCCTGAGTTTTATGTCATTTTTTGTTTTCTGAATGTTGTGTTTTCGGGATGATATGCGTATTTATTTTGCATCATCAGTCATTTATCTTGTTTAGTATCATATTAACAATGAATAAGCCCTGTCTTTTGCACTAGGAGTCAGCAATTCATGCTACATCCAGTTTTGGACGTCACATTGGGTGGATCATGTACAAGGGTTTGGTTTGCAAAGTGCTTGATGATTCTCTTTTCCTTGGAATATCTCACCTTATGCTTAGCTTCCTGTGAGCTAAGACATAAAACAATAAACTCATATAAATGTGAAAACAGGTAATCAACAGTTTGATAATGGCACATTTTGTGGTACAAACTATTTGCATGGCTCCAGACAGAACATGGAGGACATGAAGTTCAGGTTGTTTGTGAGTAAACAGGAACAAACACTGTTAGCAATGATCAGTTTGCACCTTTATCACAATAGACTTAACTACATTTGACAGAGGAAAAGACATTCCCATGCTTCTCATGGCATATTTCCTTGTTCACTTCTTTCTCTCATATCCCTCCATTCTCCTTTGGTTGGAGGGACCAAGACAAAAGGAAAAAAGCTGCAACTGGGGGATGCATGGATGCAACTTTGAAGAAGTGAGATGTAGCCTGAGAGAGTGTGAGATGATAGAGCATGACAGGCCGACATGAAGGGAGGGAGGGAGGGAGAGGAGGGGTAGTCAGGAGATGAAATGGGCCAAATGGTTATTAGCAGACTGTGGTTGTGGTCCATGAACCTCTGAGTTCAAAGTCCAGAGACTTGATGTTATTCAGGATTGGACAGACGGGAGAGGGTCAAATTTGGGTCATGAAACAAAAAGTGAGTGAGACTCACGAGAGTAATGGTGGTCAGTAGTAGATAGTGATTCCCACAGTTGTACGATTGTAGTTTACTGTCTGGAACTTCAACCCTGCTTTCAATTAATGTAGTACAATGAAAAAAAGTGTTGAGATCATTGTCAACTAAAGTGATGCAGTCCCCGATTGGTGGACCTGGATCTTAATGCACATCCATGCTCCTTGTGACAAATAGATAAATAAATAAAAACACTACAGTGAGCGGTTTGAAGTCCTTTGTTATGAGTGAGCTCGACTCACAGGTCAGATAGATTTGAGTTTCCCGAACAGAGAGCTTTGATGTAGTCGAAAGTTGTTACCAGCATCACAGAATATTGTCTTAACAGATCAACTATGAATTTCTGACACCTGGAAAAAAGGCTTTAAGCAATTTCAGGAAAACATTCAGAGTTTCATCACCAGCTCTGCTCTGAGTGTGAGAATAAGTCTGCATGTAGCTCTTTTATAAGGCTAAGATAGAGTTATGTGGCATTTTATCCTCTCTGTTTGTTTTTATTGGATGGAGATGAAGCATTAACTTCTGTCAGTTTTGGACAAATAATCAAATCAACTGACCAAGTTTTATTTCCTGCCAATTAAAGAGACCAGACATCTGATTTTAATCGGAGAAAACTGTGGAACTATGCGTCTCTGTGTTTGTAAGTTTGTACAGTTTATTGCGGCACCTTTGAAGAACTGACAACACAAAGCGCTCCACACTAAAAGATTAAAAAGGTAAATCAACATGACTGCAACCCACCAAAAACACTCAAAGCAGTCTTAAATAGATCAAACAACAAATGAATCTTAAGCTTCTTTTCAAATGATTGATGATTAATGGCATTCTGGGGAAAAAAAAAAAAAAAAAACAGCATCTGCTGATTTCTGGACTCCTGAGGGTGATGTCACAAATGTCACAGATGTCTTTTCTGTAAGATAACAGGTTTTCTAACAGGTTTTCCATCCTACATGACAGCTTTCCTTCCTGCTTTAAATTGACTGTTCGAGTACCTCCAAGATGCTGCAGGTAGCCTCCTCATGTTTGCAGGGATTTAAGCCAAAAGAGAAAAATATGCCAGAAAAATGTCAACATATAAAACAACAGAGGTGTTTTATATCATAGGAACAAAACTGACACATTTTTTCTCATCAGAAGCCAGAGATATGGGCTGACGGACATGAGCTAACCTCTTTTAAACAAATTTGATCAACAGTGGATTGAACACCCTCAACATTGGAAATCATGCATAGTAAAATGTGAATACGGTGTAAACAAAAGTGTGTGACAAAAGCAGGGAACTAAACGAGACAGATTTTTAAACAATCGTTATAACGGTTTAAGATGACAGTAATGATTACACTCAGTGGCTGTTACTGATCACTTATAGAGTTCATCCATTCCAATAGCAATGCTGGTTCAGTTTCTGTCTTCGTCTGCCCTGTTATGATAAGATTTGCATGAAATGTAGAACAAACATTTATGCTGTTGCCGAAAATCAACTAATTGGTCTTACATTTCGGAAGTCCACAAAACTTTATGTGTACCACCTCCATATATTTTGTTTGGTTTTAATTCCTGTTACGTCATGTTTTCATCAGTCAGCTGAGTCAGCTCAACTCTTGATTGGCTCTTTCCTGGACACGTGACATTCCACACTGAGCTTGATCGACTCCTCTCAGAAGAGACCACACACTACAGGATTTCTAGTCGCAAATATTAAACATGTACCTTTTCTATGCTCCCTCATTCTGAGACTTTCTGAGTGGATCCGACTGGACAAAATCATTCCATACACACCCCACACTACAGGAGAATCTGACACAATGTCATATGCAAACACCCAACAATCTGGCCTTTGCTGGCTTTGATCATTAAGGGGCAAATTGGGACAAAAATTAGCCTGATTATTGTGTAGTGTGTCGCCACCTTTACAGGTGTTTTGCACTTATAAGGTGTTGTAGGATTCAGACAAATAACATTAAAAACAGAAGTCTACTCAACTTTTTGTCTGATAAACACAAATGAAAAATTTAAAAAAAATCTGAAACTGACAGAAATCTATCACAGTGACGTGGAACTTTTTCCCCTGTGTTTTGCTTGTGAGGTATCCATGTAGGGCCAATGTTGCTCCATATAGTAGGATAGTGTTTTGCTTATACAGAGGGTGATCAGTGGCCAACAGACAGTCTTCCTCCTGCCGTTGGAGGTTCCAGTCCCCTTGTCTAGGTTGCTGATAACTGACTTCCTGTCTTATTAAAGGTCTTTGCATACTGAGTTTGTTTTCTTCATCCGAAGTTCTCACACTTAAAAAAAGAAATTCAACCCCATGTTATGTCAGTCATCTTTGCACACTGACGGCAAAACTTTCGTCTGTGAATATTTGTTTCGGAACAGTTTCGAATTGCTGCGTTGTTTTTGCATCTGTTCAGGTCGTTTCAAGGGTTGTTTGACTGTTCAGGGACGCCGTAGGCTAATTGCAGAGGTATATTTTCACATTTACCGAATTACCAACACATTTTCTGTAATTTCCGTTTTTGTTAAGATCAGATGATGAAAGAGGATTTGTGTGTGAGTGGGTGTGGGCGTGTCTGTGTGCATATTTGTGTGACTGCCTGCCTCGTCATTGAGAGCTCATGAGCGATTGCTTTGCAAAAATGTGTGTTTTTCTTTTTTTTTTTTCCTCACATCGTAAAAGAACCACAGGATCATCTTCACAACTCTACTATCATTCCATTTCTCTTGTTCTGCGAAATTTTGCAATAATAGGAAAATAAACACATCAGTTTCAGCGTGCAAGGTGCCTGTGCTTGACGTTTTTTTTGGATTATGGATCGGAAAAATCACATCCGAAAATAGCAGCCTCAGTGTGCAAAGGCCTTAACACTTGTCTTTAATGTCTTGCATGTCATGCTCATTTGAACAGCATTCTTATTCTTGTTGGAAAGTGAAAAACTACAGTAGTGGAGAGGCCTCTTTGCCCCCTTGTAGTTCCGGCTCGCTCTACCTAACTGTGACAGATTTGCACTTTCCAGGAAAAGTTGGGTTGTCCATCACGCTGCTTTGATGTTGATGCCATATTTTGGTAGCTAAGTGGGCATACACAAATGGATGGGATATCAACCTTTAAAAATCCAAAGTTATCACTCCCAACCTTTCAATGAACGCATAAAATGATAATGTTATGGGGATAAATAAAGAATCAAGGGTAAAATCACCCTCATTCTCCACTGTGACCTCATGCTCAGGGTTGTAGAGATAAGACAGATGCTCCACCCACTCTTCACACACATCTCTGATCCCTGACAGTTCGTCACTCACACGTCTCTCCCGTCTTGGCTCATCAAAGATCATCAAATTGGAGCGTTCTTGAGGTTGTGGGAAAATCACCCTCTCTACTCTTCTGCTCCGATGGCAGAGATGATGTAGCCTCACCTCGACACCTAAACACTGTGAAGAGGGGCAGGACATTTTTCAGACACATCCTCCTCTGAATCATTTCTTTCTATAAAATCAACTCTCAGACATGTTTGACTCTGATATGTGTACTCAAAGTCTGAGCATGGATATAAGAGATGAATCATCTGGTATTTAATTTATTTTAGCAGTAATCTACTTGAACTTTGGATATCGGCTCCAAATCTCATCACTTATTGTAAATAAGCCTTACATGCAGAAATGGAGTGATGACATCACACCTAAAACCCTCTCTTTATCATTCAATCTTCAAAACCAATTCACAACTTATGTCTCATATATAAGAGCATCACAGTTCATTCAGATTCATGAATACATTAGCAGCAATGATGGTGAAAGTATGAGCACTATCATTCGTACCATATCAGTGCTAATGGTCCCATCCAAATAAGTCATTTACCACAATATAATGTTGGTCATTGGGCTAAGAATGAAAATGGTCAGTCTACAGGTGGATGCTGGGAGGTTTTAGAGCTAAAGTTTAAGCACAGCACAAGTGCAGGGCAGCAGAGGCAGAGTCTGCAAATCTTGATTGGAGGATATCTGTCAGTCTGCCTGAACTAGTTCCCAGGTGTCTCTTCTTTAATGAAAAATATTCAACCTTCAGACATTTCATACTGATGGGCAAATGAAGAACTCAGACCCTATTTTTTCCCCTTTTTGTTAGTGGTGCTGCAAGAATGTTTAGTCCAGTTTTTACTCTTACAAAGTGGACCCAAAAGCAGCTTATGGCGTGCCATTGGCGTCACCCGCCAATCGCTCAGTGACACCTACCAGACTCTCAGTGACACCTACCAGTGGTTATCTAGAACAAACCAATTGCTCAGAGGCACCTACCATAAACTAAGTGACAGCTTCCAATTGCTCTGTGGCACATTCCATTTGCTCACAAGTTTTCGCCAGTCGCTCACTGACACCTGCCAGTTGCTCAGTGACACCTAGTGAATGCTTAATGACACATGCCAATTACTCATACACAAACAGATCCCTCAACAGCACTTACAGATCATTCAATGTCAAATATAAATTGCTCAGAAAAACCTGCCAAAAACTCAGTGGCATATACCAATTGCTAATGGGCACCTGGAAACTGTAGGTGTGTAAATATATATATACATTTCTGTTTTTGTAGCTTTATATGTATAAAGTTACAAAACAGAAATCTAGCCAAGCCTTGATGATATTTTGTTTTTGGTCATTTTGGGGCGTCATGCCTCTGAACAGGGAAGGAGTGGCTAAAAAGACGTAGCGTCAAAGAAAGGTGCCAAAGGTTTGATTTGAAATCAACCTGCCTGCCTGAGGGCTTTCCTCATAGAGGACACAACCTACAGCATGAGGCTGGCACCCCTTCATGTCTGATATTTTACGAAATGGTCCTTTTAAACTTAATGAAAGCCACATTACCTCAAGCCGAGAAAAAAAAAATCTAGGTCTCAAAAACAAAAGTGATCGCTGAATTCTTTGTAGAGTGTAAAAATAAAACAAAAACATAGATTTGCCGATCGGATAAGAAATATGTCACTGTGCCTTTAAAGGACATTATTCTAACTTTAAATAAATAAGAATAAAAAACTAAATCTTGAGCACTTGAAAGATTGAAAAACTCCCCAACTAAGACATTTTTATGTGGTTTTGTGAGGTGAATTCAGCTCATGTTAAGTTTAATCAGAAAGTTTTCTTTACAAAAAAAAAAAAAAAACACATGACATTTTCTTAGACTTCATTTTTTTGCAGTGAAGCAGCCAAAAAAATAATGTTCTCAATTTCACAACTGCTTGGTGAAAGACTCTCAAAGCAGTTTGAAACACATGGAATATGACAAAATGTATTAAGTGAGACTAACAATGAATGAATGTATTTAATAAAGGCTGAAGTTTCAAAGTAAAAGTCCTCTGTGGGTTGCCTGTAATAGGATGAATTTGAACGGCTCTCAGAGGTGCCAAACTCATTTTGGGGAAACCTTAATTGGACAATAGAGACGTCGGTTGTTAGAAAAAGTTTCACCACTGGAGATCATTAATCACACCTTTGATATTATTATGTGCTGTAAGATGAATCCTGAATCATGTTTTTCTTTTTTTTCTGCCAACAAAGGAGAGAAGCCACACGGGCACTTTAATAAAGTGAAGAGAGTATTTCAGGTTATTCCAACGCAGACTTTCATCTCCCTCCCTGAAAAGAGATTAAGAGAACAATCCCCCTTAATCACTTCTTTGGAATTGGCACAGTTTCATCAGAGGGGAGGGGGTTGCTACCTCCTCCAATCTTAGAAGAATATCCCCCAGATTAGAGGCACAATCAGGGGCAAATCTGGGTTTATTCCTGGAATCTTTTCTAACAGATGGGCTGCAGATAAAATATGGAAGCATTTTGTAATTTAAGCCTTTAAGACAACTTGAGCATGGCGTAAGTGGACACTAATAACAGTGTTCCTGTCGCTTCAACATGCACTTATTCAGGCACTGTCAACCTTTGGATGTGACTCTGCCCCAGAGGGTTTATAGATCATCAGAAATGAGAAGTTCCCCTGATAGTTATTAGCTAAGGCTCTCTGCACTGTATCAGCAGCAGAATGATGTGTGATTCTGTTCTGGCATCTGTCATTATCTTATTAAGAAGGAACTGACAGATGATCAAAAGCCTGGATTCAGCAAAACACTGCATGAAAACTGAATTCATACCCACACGTGCACCATAGTATTGTTATGTTCTTAAGACTGAACAGGACTGTATATGTCAACACACATTTCTGTTTCCGGCACTAACGTGAGTGGTTGCCTTTCCAGTAGCTCCGTCCCTGTAGTTTGGTTTTTAACTTTTTATGAGTGTTTTTTTTTTTTTTTAACTTTGATCCTTTATTACATTCACACTCTAGAAAAAAAATCATTTTTTTATTTTTTTTTTTATTTTCCCTCAGGTTCAATAAAGTATATATCTATCTATCTATCTATCTATCTATCTATCTATCTATCTATCTATCTATCTATCTGTAGGACTGCCATCAGAGTCTTAAACTTGTCAGAGTTGAGGGGTTTGTGTTTACTTTTTTTTTTTTTTTTTCCTCTGTACGAAGACAATGGTGTTCAAAGAAAGTTTTGATGCTGTGAAGATAATAACGGGTCTTGCACCTCCTATTGCCATTTTTTGTTCACCCTTTACAAAACAATACTGTCAATGCTCTTATATTGCCTCAATATCTGCAATATTTGATTCACTTATTGTAATTGTAATTGTATTGGTTACTTACTGTAATTTTATTGCTTATTGTACCAATTGCACACTTATTCAGCATTTTATTCAGTTTTCTATTTCATTTTTATTTTAGCTTATCTTGTTGCTTATTCTATTTTATTTGATATTTAATTGTTTTATTGCATTCCTTCTTATCCCTAATTATTCCTTTCTACTCTTGATGGGCATCTGGCTACACTAAATTTCCCCAACAGGATTAATAAAGTATTTCTGATTCTGATGTTGTTTTTCTTCCTATTGTGTTTCTAAACTATTTTTATACACCACTTTTTCTTTTATGCAACAATTCATAATGTTAATCCAATGTCATTTCTTCTATTGGGTTTGCTGAACTCTGGATATTTATGCAACACATTTTCACAACATGTTCTTCATCTAAACATGTCAGCTGAAAAAATCTTGAGTTTTTGCTCTGTTTTGCAGAACTTATAGTGTATACAAGTAGCCTGTGCACAGTCTATGTTTGTGGGGTGTTACTGGACTTTTTTTTTTTTTTTTTCTCATGCACTCACCAGAAATTGTAAGTGCATAAACTTCATGATGTGATGTAGATTTTTTTTGTCATTAATTATGACATTTTAGGGTGGAAGCTCAAGGTGGCTTTACAAGGTTACTGGATGTACGATAATTATCATAGGTGTATAATAATTCGATAACTCTATGATGTACAATCAATAATCCCCGAAAAGGTAAACTTGAACAGATATTTTACCACGTGACATTTTCAGCTACTCACAGTTGGCTGAGATATGAAATAAGAGCCTGATGTTTGTCTCACACAACAAAGAGCGTTATTGACTGTCAGTCAATCATTTGTGAAAACTCAGTAAAGAAATCGGCAAAGAGAAGTGCAATAAACAATGGAAAACATAAGCAGCATCTCCTACAAATGTAGAAAAGAGTTGGAGAGTTCGCCTAATTTTGCAGTAAATCTGTCGGTGTTGTATCAGAGCTGGTGGCTGAAATTACACTTCTAAAAAAACACAGCAAATTCAAAAGACAAAGGGAAATTGAAAAAAATCTAGCGCCAACACAAAAGTTGATCATTAAACAGAGCCTGCAGAAAACTTTGGAACACCAAAAGCTAAAAACAGCAGTGGAAATTTATGATAAATGTAACTGTAGATGATTTTCCTGTCAGAAATTATAAACTGTTTCAAAAAGCAGGTGGTTTTGTTCATTAGTTCCCACCAATCAGTTGTTTATGGGGGACACATTATAACACAAGACAGTTAGAGATACTCATGTGGGATTGTGAGTGACCACTGTACTAAACCCACAAAGTCCTGAGTGCCCACTGGACGCAATTAAGCACAAAGTAACTCTATTTGATCGTCATGACTTTGTTATTTTTGGACGAGAATTTCCCCCAAAATAAGATCATTTTGATTTTCTGGTACGATAATTCGACATTTCTCATTCGTCAACACTGCTGCTCTCAGACAACTCTCCTTTCCTTTGTTAGCAGAAGCTTGTTTTAAGAGCACCTAAGCATCCTCACAGTGAAATCAAACAAACCAACACAATCTCTGCTTCAGCTGAACTTCTGCTGTGTCTCTTGAGATGTGATTTCCTGGAGTAATCTCTTTGCATGCAGATGTTTGACAATGTTTTTATCATCCTCACATGGTATAATCCAACATTTCATGTCTGACTCATGTCATGTCAGAGTTTCAAGTCAATTAATGATTTCTTTTCATGCCAAATAAATATATATCCCGACTGCTTAGCATAGCTCTTTGAGTGTGCTCAGATGTTCTCTCAGTAATGATAATAACAGTGGTCGAACTCACTCAAAGATGTAGCTTTCCTCTAGAAAAGATAGTGATTTATTTTTTACTTTGTGTTGTAAAGCCTCAACACTGCAGTATGTGTAGTTCTGTTAGACGTGTAATATTGCTTGATATATCTGAAATTGAGTTATCAGTGATTCCAGCTACGTTTGCTTCTTTTTGGCCTTATGCCAGATGACAGCCAGAAAATGGCCAAAGAGAAGAAACTCTGCGTTAGTATTTTCTTTTTTTTTTTTAAACAGCCCCTCCTGAGACTAGGACTAATGTAGAATAATTAACCAGCGGGCCATCTGCAGATGCTGCCATGGTAGATGTCCCACTTTCTTACTGAGCACCGGTGAACTAATGCTGGTTAATTATGGCTGTGCAGCTTCTTCTTCCCAAGAGGGATCATCTAGAAACTCACAAGGAATGTCTCGTCAGGAACGCAGTAATTAAGGTGAGGAAATGAAACCCAGAATTAAAGACTGGGGGACTCAGAGGATGGACAGCGGGATGTGGTGGATGACAGGAGCAAGAAGACCTCTTTCTATGTATGTGTGTGTGTGTATTTCACTATGAACCATGCAATTTTAATCTGTCCAATAAAACAGCTCCCCAGTGCAGCAGAGGATCACTTACAAGGCTGTAAAAGTTTGATGTGGCTCATGTCGGGTTGGATTTAGCGTCCTGGGCTCTGTAAATCCGCCACCACAGCAGGCCGTATGGCCGAGTCCAGAGTACCGGATCTCAGTCCTGATTTATTTATCATTGTCTTAAGTCTGCCACGTCAGGCGGTGCAGCTTGGTCTATTTCTATTCCTGCAGTGTGATGGTGTCCAGTGACCTCACAGTTGTACCTCAACATATTATGCAATTACTGTTAGATTGAGATTCAGAGACTGATTGACAAACTTCACTATCCACAGAATCCTATCAACTATTTAATAAAAAAAAAAAGTCAAGATAATTACACCAAAAATGTCAACAACTCAGCTGCATTTGTGTCTAGATTTTATATAGGGTGGGACATAAGTTTCCATACAAAGGAAAAATAAACCTTTTATCTAAGAAAACTATATTTATTTATATAATGTGCTCCATATGATAACCATTATTTCAAAACCACGTTTATACGCATTTTTCACTGTTGATGAACTTGCATCAGCACAGTTGAAGTTATGCTTGTAAAGGTGTTAGTGATGCCATACCATTCCAACTTTAATGATAAAAACAACTAAAGCTGAATACAGACTTCTGTACAGGGAGCTAAAGTAAAACCAGATGCACACAAATGAGGGAAATGAGGACAAAATCAATTTAAAACAAGTTGAAAGCCAAAGAAAAGTTTTGAAATAAGTTTTAAAAGAGGACAGTGAAAGGGCCTCTCTAATGTGCAAAGTAGTATGTTCTTTGAAAAGGTTTAGTTTTCCTTTACATGGGAAGTTATGGCCCACCCTGTATAATATAATATTATATAATATAATATAATATATTTTTTTGAATAATGACTTAATGGGTTGTAGTCAGTAAAAGAAAACATGTTAGAGTTCAGTTCTCAGACTGCATCAGATCAGTTAATATGATTTCTGTGATGTTTCCTTCTTAGTCCTGAGGAAGGGAAAAAAAATATTGTCAGGTTTCTTTCTTTGAGTATTGTACTGTCTTTATTATCTGTTCAAATATTGTTATTGGACAGACAATTGTGTTATTACTGTTGAGAACAAGGCAGGTGAAATAAGAGTTCTTCTCCTCCCTGTTCCTTTCTATACACTAGATAAAGTGTGAAATATATATGTACAATTTTTTTCTTGTCTCTCTTGTTGTGTGTAACACCTGCAAAAAAATATATAAATGAATAAATAAATGATAAAATAGAATAAAATTATATTATATTATATTATATTATGTTAACAGACTCTAATCAGAATATTATGAGTTTTTTTTATTTTTATACATCAGTCTTTCAAATAAATCAATGCTATTCAAACCCACTGCAACAGCATTTAAAGGTGCAGTGACATTTTGTTGTTGTTGTTGTTGTTGTTGTTGTTGTTGTTGTTGTTGTTATCCAAAATAACCTGTCTTAACGGCATTAATAACATGTGACCTTCACTGTGTCAAGTCATGACAGCTGGGCCAGTTGTACAGCATGCAATGGCCAGTGAAGAAGCACTACCGCCTCCTGCTATGAACCGAATACTTCCACAGTATCACCACTATTACCTTATGCTCATTTTTTTTGCAAGATATTAACATTTTCAAATCTCTACCTGAATGTACTGGATCCGAGGGAAATTACTTCAAGGCTAATGGAGACAAAAGGACTTGACTCTAGCAGTGGAAGGAGTAATATTAGGCCCATAATTGATATAACATGTAGTATAAAATATTTTACAACCGTAGAATGTGGTCTAATAAAAGCTCTATAGAAGATATTAAGAATATCTCTATATTCACACTGACAGCTTGAGAAAGTGTCCTTAAGTTCCCTTTTTAATTGAAAGACTCAAGCAGAGTGTGTTATCTGATTCTGGTTTTATTTGAAGCTCTGATTCTGGGCGGAAGATGAAGCTTTCAAAAGCTGTCTTTGTGAATACCCTGACCCCCTCAATCTATCCCTGACGGACGGGCCAACAGAGAGAGCAGAGAGTGTAGCAGCTGTGTTGCTTTGGTGAGTGAGAATTTGTGAATGGGAGTCCAATTATGAAGTACTCTGTCTGTTAAGGTGGAAAAATGTTGTAAGAATTCCATTTATATACTCTGTAAGAGTGTTCCAACTTAGAAAGAAGGTTATTACTTGTTACATAATCCTCTTACATAGAAACAGTACCCTTGACCTTTTACAATGGAGACATTCCTTCTGTAACCACAACAGTTTTCCTCCCGCGTATTCGAACAGTCTGTCCTTCAAACAGTCTTTTGACGTCATCTGTTGAGTGCTATCTGAAGGTTGTTGGCATGAGGAGTGGTGGCACAAAAAGTAAAAAAAAAAAACCCCATAGATCTCTTCCAACACACTTTGTTACAAAAGCACAGGTAAAACACTTAAGCTTCTAGTTGCGACAAGAAACAAGCAATGACACGACAACGATATTCATCAGTGCTACAACGTGTACACATTCAAGCTTGTGCTCCCAATTCCTGTTTTTGCAAGTCAAGCTTCAATTCTTAGAGAGAAGGAACAAGTGTCTGCCAATTCTTTTGATAGCACTGTAATTAAAAAATGTATATTAAACCAGGGTGTTTCATGAAAGTACATTTCAAGGCAATTTACTGAAAACAGCAATTATTCTGTCATAACCTGTTAATGGCAAAGGCTGAAAAGCTTTCTCTCCTCTTTGAACGTGGTCAGATTGTTGAGCTGCATAACCAAGACCTCTCAAAACACGCAACACCTTCTCTGCTGAGGTTGAACGCAGTAAGGTAGGCATTTTGGATTTCTTCAAAGTGGCAGCCCCAAAAAATGTCACCTGTCACTGTCACAACAAGGGCTGCGTCTAATTTACGCTAAATTCCATCCTTCCTTCCTCCATTTGCGTCGTTCACTTGCGTCTTAGTCCCGCCCACCAGAGATGATGAAAGAGACGCGAGAGAGGAGCGAGGAGACGAGGAGATTCGTTTTCAGATGAATTCGACGTCTTTTCCTTCAGGGCGTTTCATGACGTGAGGTCTTTTAGTGATGATGGCGTCAGCTGATCAGGATCATCTGTGATCCAGCTCTAACAGCTGTTTGTGTGTCTGCACCATTGACTGCATATAGAGTGGACAGCGCGCTTCCACCTGTCACCATTCTACGACTTTGAAGCCAAAAAACCCGTTTCTCTAGCCGCCATTGTGCAGCCAGAGTCTGCGCAGTAGAGAATTTCCAGTGGAGCAGAGTAAAAAAGAGAAGTAAAAATATTTATTTCTTCTTCTTCAGAAGGTTTAGTCTCCTTTTGGCTCTTTCCCGAAGTTTCTTATATCCCCGATAAAATTACTCACGAATGGCAGCTGTCAACTATCGTAAAACGAAACTTATAACACGGTTTTTAACGTCCAATAACTAATGAGAAACCAACTTCTCAGGAAAAAAAATCACCTGAACACCATGCAGCCAAATGACATCGTCATACTACCTTAGCGTAAAGATGAGAGAGACGTTTCTACCAGGTATCGGAATTTTTCAAAGTTTTCCCGGCTCATATCTGGAATACATGGGGAGGCGGGGCTTATGACCTATACTGCAGCCAGACACCAGGGGGCGGGGCATCTGCTGGAGGCTTCAGTTTGAGCCGAACGTCGTTACGTCCACTCATTATACAGTCTATGGTCTGCACATGTGCTGTAATAACTCTAACAGAATATAAACAGTAACAGAGCTTTAACTTTGTTTTTAACCTGTTTAACAAACACTTTCACATGAAGAAAACCTGAGCTCTGTTTATTCTGTGTCCAGTTAAGAAGCGTAAGAATCACTTTGGGGGTAAAACGTATTATTGGATTATTTATTAATTATTCATCCATTATCCAGAGAGTATCTGATTGTAATCCCTGAAACTTATAATCTATGGGGACACCAGAAAAGTAAGATTTCAGGGTAAAATAGAAATCATGTCTTCCTTTACAAACCTCCTGCTCATGAATGGAACTTCACAAATGTAACGTGTTTTTGTCCTGACAGACTTATTCTCTGACTTAAATTCTCTTCAGAAAGAAAGAGAAGTTGCGGGAAAATAAATAGGGGATATAACTGATCATGAATTATCATTTTTGCTCAATTTTATATAACTATCTGAATTAGAGGATGATGAATCTGATCTAAAAAACTCGGTATTGATATGTTTTATTGAGTTGATGACAGTTGTGTTCAGCATCTTGTGCTTCAAACTTACATCAAACATGTTTTTCTGACCTGTTTCAGATTTATCCCCAGAGACTGTTTTCAGCTCGGTGGTTTCTCTATTATTTAACTCCGCTGACGTGAAATCTCAGAGAAAGTTTCTCAACCGGAGCAGTGTCCAATCAGAGCCCGTCATTCTGTGTGGGGGCGTAACTGTCAGTGAAAAGACATCCGCAAAGCCAGCTCTTGTGTTTCCTCAATTATCTGTCCTCTGAGAAATTAGCGCAAATGCGACAGTCTTCAATATGGCGGCTCCAGAACTACTTCCAGTGTCACAGAGGAGAGAGGACAGAGGACAGAGGAGACATCATTTAGCGCAAATGAGACGCAGCCACAGAGATCCCACTTGAGATGTTTTCTAGGCAGCACAGTGGGGGGGGGGGCAATAATGCAGTTCTCACCTGACAGAGGATTTCTTCTAAAGGAATAATCTCACTCTTTTGGAGCATCCTGCCTGTTCCCCTGATCTAAATCACATTGAGAATATTATGGGATGGATGGAAAATGTTTTCAAAAATGGGCGTCAGTTCCAGACAATGGATGCCAAACATGAAGCCACCTTGTTTAAGTCATTTGACAAGACTCATTGCCAATTTTCTATCTTTTTAGGCTGAGATTTTTTTATGTTCATATCAGGTTTGAATAAAATACCCACATGCCAAAGCATTTGAAGTTGCAGCTCTAAAAGCAGTTTTGTGAATTTTTTAAGCTTAGTCTTGAGGCTTGGAACATTTTTCTGTTTGTACTCACTTAAACATAACCTGAAGTAAAATAGTCATATAGCTTTATCCACTCCTGCTATGAAGCCATAGCTGCATCACAACCTGTGGATCAAAATCCTTCATATGATTTAAACAGCATTCAGTATCCCAGTAAACAGAATGGTGAATGGAAAATGATTCCTTTTAAATATCAGTCATCGGTAACTGGAGGCCACCACTCATTTCCACTAAGCTGCCTTTTTTTTTTTTTTTTTTTTTTTTTTTTTTTTTTTTTTCATGTTTTTGCGATAATAATAAGGTAACACTCTTATTTACATATTTAATTCATCCAAAAGCATTAAAAAACACTTGATACATGTGAAACTGCAAGAGAGCAGCATCTCCATTTCTTTGTGTTTTCGTTTGCGTGAAAGAGACGTGACAGACAGTATGAAGTCTGTCTGCATATATGAATGTGTAATCACATTATGGCTTAGCGTGGAGACGAAATCCACGGCACAATGTGGGAGAAAGTTTCCAGTTTTATGTGTGCATTGATGCATTTCTACGTGAGCATGTGCTCTGTGTGTACTCTGTGTAGGTGTGCATTTCCTAGTCAACGTTTTCTGTACCTTTGTGCTCGTGCGTGGGTGTAAAGTGTTGTTTATCTCTGACATAACCTCCTGTCTCTAGTTTGTCACAGTTAAAACAGCTGCAGGTAGGATGATGCATTATGCTACAGCGATCTTTCATTGTTTCACCTCTTTTCTTCTGTCTCTGTTGCAGCGTTGTTTATAATAAACGCTGTAAAGTCGAAGCTTCACGTTTTGTCTTCTGATTTCACTCCCCAGACAACACAAAATGTTTTAGCTGTTTGCCATTTCACTCAAAGTCGCACGTCAAAGTAATGATCTGATGTTCTTGCTGTCAACGTCTATAAATCAGTGTTTGATAACAAGACATCAGGAGCAATAATGCAGTTATTAAGAAGAGCAGAAGAGACAACAAAGGGCTTTCTGGCACTTGTTTTCTATCATTTGGATATGGCAGATAGGAAGATATCACACCAAGTGTGTGTCTGTTTGAATGTGGGTGTAGACTGAGACAACAATCAGTAGTTCAAGCTGCAGAGCACGGTTCCCTTCTGTTTCCTTTCCCAGACCACAGAGAAACAAAATGTGTACAGTTTGAGTTCTCTCAAAAAACCGCAGACACACTTTCACACAAGTCAGTGTGATGGATCCTTTATCACAGTTTATCAAATTCTAGATTCGTAACTTCAAGATTATCTTGTTATTGTTCACAAGGTGGACACTGTCCTGTAATGTTTGGGGATGGGAAATGTTATTATATGATTTAAGTAGTAAAAAAAAGGTTGGTAAGCTACATTGACTGTAAAAACATGGATAAATTCTCAATGATATCAAACATTGGCTCCTGAACTAGAGTTTATAAGCTAAATGATGACAGCCTCCATACTGGAAATGTTGGTTTTGGTGACCTTACAAGATAACTATCACATATGAATTTTGAGGTGAAAATTTTACCTCTCAAATAAAACAAAAAAAAAAAAAAAAACTGTCAGGTAAAGGGACTGTGAGGACTTTCGAAGTGATCTTCAAAAACTCTCATGTATTCCCTATCAGAATCCCCAATTTAAAATGAGACTATCATCACTAAAGTAGGTTATTTCTAATTATGTAAGTAATTAAATAAGTAAATTTTATTTAATATAGCACTTTTCACGGAAAAAGATCACAAAGTGCTTCACAGATAAAAAATACAGAGCATAAACATTAAATATCTCATCAAATAGATACCGTGACATAATAAAACATTAGTCCAAGCAGGCAGACACAAAAGCTGTCAAGACTCAACAGAGATGGCCAAGCGGACATTTTTGGGAAGGTTGTTCCATAAAGTAGGAGCAACTACTGCAAAAGCACAATCTCCCTTAGTCCTCAGACGGGCTCTAGGGACAGACAGCAGGCCCTGGTCAGAGGACCTGAGTGACCCGCTGGTGAGATAGGGGTGAAGGAGGTCTGCAATATATTCCAGAGCCTGCCCATGCAGAGCTCTGCAAACCAAAACCAGAACTTTGGAATGAATTCTAAATTTGACTGGAAGCCAAAGAAAAGTGTGTAGTATTGGAGTGATGTGTGTTCTCCGACTGGACCTAGTTAATAGCCTTGCAGCAGCATTTTGGATGAGTTGAAGGCGGTGAAGGGATGACTTGCTAAGGCAGGTGAAAAGTGAGTTGCAGTAGTCAAGTCGGGATGAGATGAAAGCGTGGATGACCATTTCCAGTTCAAAATGAGTTTTGACAGACCTGAGTTTGGAAATATTGCGCAGATGGAAAAAAACATGACCGGGATAATTGTGTGATGTGGTGGTCAAAGGATATAGATTGGTCAAATTTGACCCCCAGGTTTTTGAGTTTGAGTAATTCCTAGTTTCTCAAAAGAAGAAGAGCAATGGCTGAGAAGAGATCTGTCTTTCCTCTACTGAAAACAACTTTTGTGATTTATTTAGTTGTAATAGTGGAAACAGGGGCTGGGCTGTCTGACAGAAAAGGGACAGAAGAGCAGAGTAAAGCTAAACTGGAGAGTGATAGAGCACTAGCATATGGCTAAAACACAGGTTAAAAGCTAAAACACAAACCAAAGGCTAAAACAGGGGCTAAGCTGTTAGGGATAATGTTCATCTCAACCCACATGCAGCAGTTATTATGCAGTGATTTGTTCAAACTTGAGAGAGAGCCAGGTTGCATTTGCTCTCCTTGGTAGATGAGCACTGGTAGGTCATGACCAGGATTCACTGAAGTAATATGGTACAAACATGTCTCAGAGCACTGGGCTGTGAGTTGCGCTAAATGTAACTAGCTACAAAACTAAAGTACAAGCTCACAAAGTTTGCTTGTCATGTTACTGTTGATAAATACTTAACCTTGTCACATTGTATCTAGTAGAAAGTAATCTCGAACTAAGAAAAGTAGTGTTAAAAGAAGATCCAATCTCCTTTACCTTCAAAACAAATACAAGAGCCATGATCAGCACTGCAATCCACTTCATACATTCTAGTGTAGAGTGTAAAACAGAACTGGATGATACACACCAGTCAATTATATCTATTATATCTAATATCAATATTTATCTATTTGTACAAGTCTGTAAACAGGTCTATCTGCTGATAAGATGATCCTTTTTAAATGGGAATGAATAAGATCTTTAAGATTCCAGCTGTACATGGTTACTCAAGAAACCACACATTTATTTTCCCACTTCCCTTTTGCATTATTTTTCTAACACAGGAAGTTACTACTTGGTAGGTGTTGACTTACAACAGATGACAGTGTACTGAGGCTCAGAAAGTAACAGCCTAAAGTAAGCAACCTAGTTTCAAAACATACTGTGTTACTCAGGAAAAGCACCATGAAGTGGTGCTTTGTCTTTGTCTTTGAAGTTAGTTGAAGTTGCTCCCTCACCATGGATGTAGGCTCGATTCATGACCCAGCTTTTCTCTTTCCTCTCATTTCAGACTGTGATGACCTCTGGTTGCTCATGTATTACAAAAACAGTGGCAGTAAGGGAACATAAGTGAGTACATAAGACTCAAAAATCTGCTTTGTGGAAACCCTTGTCATTTTGAGATACAGGGAGCACGGACCCCAAACTCTTACACGTGTTATGTTACCTGTGAATCAAATGGTGATAGGATTTACACTTTCAAAAACACCTCTCTGGGTTATAAGCCATAACTCACAGACAAAAAGAGAATCATGAAAGAGCCTTGTAATTTATTTCACTGGAGAGGGCAAGCACTTATGTTCTACTATGTTTTATCCAGTGGAAGGTCACTGAAAAGGCCATTGTGTTACATTGTAACCACTGAAAAGTGGAACTGAAAGGCAAGTTTTTCAGATGTTTTCCACTGAAAGGGCACCAAAGGTAGCATTTTACTAGGTTTTATCTACTCAAGGTAACAAAAAGGGTTCTTCAGCAGCACTTACTGTGGACGTGTGGGCAACAGGGAGTGGTGTACCTGCCTTAGATATACCACAGACAATAAGTATTGTAAAATCGAAAGGGATTTTGCTACATAAAACAATAAATAAGTAGTTTTATCCTCGACTAAAAACACACCTAGAGTTACTTCAAGGCACTTTTTGTGATTCAAAAGTTGTGAAAAGCAAGAAATTAACTGAAACTTAAACAATCTGTGTGGACTTGCAGTCGTACAATGGTAGTTTTCAATAGAAAGTGGTTGAATTGCTGTTTGATCAGTTCTCTAAGTCTACCTGAAGAATTAAAGCAGATCATCCTGTTCCACATCTACATGTTGCTACCCATTAGCCTGTCAGTCTCTTAAATTAAAAGTGGCAAAATGAAAATTATCCATCAGATTTTTCTTCCTTTTAATGAAAAAAATCAAGCTTCCCTTCCCTGACCTTTCACCATCCACTGTGCATTTTGAAGAACATAATTGAACAGGTGTTCGCTCTTTCAGCTCACACGCAGATTTTATACCTCTGAACAACACGATAACCTTTTCTTCAGATTTTATGTATTTTATGTCTGTTTCTCTCTAATAAAGGTCTAGGGTAATTTCCCTTGCCAGCCACAGTTCTGGTTAATGTGCTCAGTAATAAAGCCGCCAACATAAAGCTGATTGGGCCTGATGTTGAATGAAAAGCTTCATTAGAGCCAATGATGGAGACTTAAGCTGTGGTGTCACAAGCCATCAGCTTCATGTTGCTGCAGATAAACAGTGAAAGGGTACATCTCTGTGCAATCTTCATCTATTGGCCGAATAATTAACATGATGCTGTCATTATGGAAGCCTGGTCCAAGCAGAGAATAATAGATTTAATAATTAAAATAAATACATTTAAAAATAGAAACAAAGCACAAACTGATGGAGGAGTAATTTATCCTGTGATTATATCTGAAATGAAATGTGACCTTGTTGACATTAATCATCAGATATTAGGGATTGGCAGGTTTTGTTTTTTTTGTTTTTTTTTCCAAACATCTTACGACCGTTGCAACCCAAATTAAAAGGGCATCTTAAAAGAATGATCAATTGAGGGTTTTTTTGTTTGTTTGTTTGTTTTTTTCAGAAAGGTGAAAACACCAGCAACACTTGCAGTAAAGACAGCAACTTTCTGTAACCCATCACATTTAAGCTTTTAACCTTCATCAAGGTCATATTGAAACATGCAGCAGACAACATTTGTATAAGATGAGTTTAGAACAGAAAAAAAAAAAAGCTCACTGAGTGTTTAACTGAGAGACATCAAGTCTTGTCCTCCAACTGTGGTCAGACTTTATTATTAAAATGTATAATTACTTGTGTTGCACTTGATACATGTATAGTTTTTTAGATTGCACTTACTAAACAATCATGTAAATATTCTTATTGTATTATTTTTCACTTTGATTTTCCCCGCTTTGGGATGAATCGTATACGCATCTACATTATATGCAAGCCAATACTGCACAAATGGGTTTGAGCCAATGGACATTTGGCTTTGGGGAGATTACTGTGCAAGACCTTTGTTCAGGTTTTGCATAAAGTAACAGGATACATTTGAAAATGCATTAAATATATATATATAGCTCTGGGGAATTTATCTTTAAAAATTCCTCATGTGCTGTGATCTTTTCTATTGTGGATGCATATGAATGGATGCTTTTGAATTTTTTTTTTCTTCCTTTTTTCAGTTCTACACTCACTCTACTAATGTTGCCTGAAGTACATTTTTCTGGGAACTTTGATGAAAGCCACAAACTGAAACACATTGGTCTAGAATAAAGATCTTCTGACATGAACTAACTAGATGACCCAGGCGCATAATTCAAAGCTAAAACAGAACAAAAAAAACACTCTTTATTCAAGTACAACACATTACAACATAACACAGAACAGCTTTGGCAGTGAGAGGAAAGTATGTCAAAAAAAAAAAAAAAAAAAAAAAAAAAAAAAAAAAAAAAAAAAAAAAAAAAAAAAAAAAAAAAAAAAAAAAAAAAAAAAAAAAAAAAAAAAAAAAAAAAAAAAAAAAAAAAAAAAAAAAAAAAAAAAAAATCCCAGCTGTACAGGAAAAAGATTAGACGTGGCTAAAAACATTAAAAAAAAAATTCAAGTTCTCTCATTATTAAAATCAGAAAACTCTTATTAAATACTTTAAATATAGACCTGGAGTTTCAAGATGAACAGGCACATGAAAAAAGAACATAAGTCAATCTGGCACATACAGAAATGATGAGGGCAGGGACAACAATCACCAAGGTGGGAAACACATCAGGAAATAAATAGAGGCAGAAATAAAATTGAAAAAAAAAAAAACACGACAGGATGGACAAAAGATGAGACTGAAGTAAAACCCACGGACACGAATGAAAACTTTGGGTGATGTTGCAGTTTCTACATTCTTTCTTCTTTTTACCTTTTTTTTTCCTTTCCATGCACCCTGGAAGTGGGTGAAGCTGTGCTAGATTCCTCTGCTTCAGTCACCTCTTTTATTTATTTTTTTTTACATAAAATACCTACAGTATGCCCTGTTTAAAGGTGTATGAAATCATTTTTGTTCTCTCCTTCTGATGTTATATGCACAAGTAGATGGAGTTTTTAAGAATTAAAGATGGAGGTTTCCTTGAATAAAAAAAAGCCTTTTTGAAAATTCACATTAAATGTCAAGATAAAGTTGTACAAAAAATATATGTATGTATAATGTATACATAGTTTATGCATCAAGATGGTGGTCTATCCTTGTGTTTTCATCTGCTTGGTACAGTTAGCTTTAATTGCATGTTCAGAGGGAACCCTCTCTGTTCCTGATCACTATGCTGCACCATTGTTACTAATTACAGTAACCCCCACTCACAAAGCTGCTCCACACTAATGAGCACAATGCTCTTTCATAGTGTTTGATGTGACACACTGAATACATGTTGGAATGCTTTAGCAGGAATTTTAAGCTCTTCCTGTGTTGTCCTGCGGAAAGAAACATATTTAAAACCTGTGGTAAAAAACATGATCTTTCTTTTAGATGAAGGGGATAAATATATGTTTTAACAATATACATATAAATGTGGATGTGTAGAGTCATTCAGAAATAAATGGAAACCAAATAGTAATGATGTAATGAGCCGGTGATGTGGTAGAGCAGTGTTTGTTGTTTATTATTGCAATGTATGTTGTGTGTTCATATCTGCATTGGGACTCGCTTTAAAAAACTAAATTCTGCATCTCATGAAACAATGACACCTGCCTATAACACCAAGTATGCTGCAGACTCCACGTGAGATTCAATAGGAGGGGTGAGGAACTCAAGCAAAGTCCAAATATCCACCAGTTTAAAAAGAAATGTACAAAAATATATTAATAAGCAAGTATATTGTCTAATAACCATTCGTCATTATTGTCAGTGATCAATTGATGATGTGATTAATGTGTATGTGTTTATGAATATGTGTAAAAGCAAATATGTGTATGTATGCCCACGGATTGTATATATATTGTTTATATTCATATATGAGTATTGGTATATGTATTGGTGTATAAGTATAGGTATAGGTGCATGTGATTACAGAGGTGTATGTATAGGTTAATGTATGTATGTGCATATAATATTTATATGTAGGGAAGGGGTGAGGGTTAATAAGCTTCTACTCACTCCTTTTTGATTCATTTCTTTCATTATTTCACTTCATTATATATTGAAATATTGTTTAGCTTCTTTAAAAAAATCATTTATATATATATATCACATTATATATACTGTTGGTAAAAAAAAAAGGAAGTGATGTCAAAAACTGACAAATAGCGTTATCTTTACTCAGGAATGTCTCTGTTTAAGACGGATAAAAGGAACAACTGTAATTGTAGAGATGAGCGTGGTGTGTTTGTTCTAATTGGTGTCGAATCTGTTCAGTGATATTAAACCTGCTCCAGTCTCTCTGTGCACACATAAAGATTTCACATAAAGGCATTAATCCATCATAAACATATGACTAAATGAGACCCCTGACACCTCAGAGGGCTAATTGGTTTACTCTGCTCAGCCACAACCAAACATCATCAATAAGCACTCAGCCTGTTACGCATCTCATCCACCGAGCGGTTGTGATCACTCTGGTGCCAGAGGAGCTTCTGTTCGGAACAAACTGAAGAATGTCTATTTAAAGAAGTACTTTTTGTTTTTGCAGACAATTAGCAGTCTCACAGATCTCATTGGTACGATCACAGCATGCAGCTCCGTTCTGATGGGAACAGATTGTGTCTTGGTGTTTTGGAGCACTGGTGCAGCTAACTGTGTCTCCAAAAGCTTTCCATCATTTCTGTCACAGCAGCTAATTAACAACACAACAAATAGTGTCTGCAGTGGAAAAAGGAAGATAGTGACGGATAAACGCTAGACGATGTTGAACAGGACTGGTGTTAAACTACTGTTTGAAAGACATAGGGCCTGATTTACTGATGGTTTAGGTGTATTAAACACGTGAAAACTTGATAGCACGTGCAAAGCTGATTTACTAATGAGGTGCACCATGGAATGTGTCTGTAAAATGGGTAGAATGGTTCACACAATCCATTTAGCATGTCTGCATTCATGAATATGCAGAATACATGTAGGTCATCAGAACACAAATACTGGGAGCAGGAGATGCAAAATGACTGCGGTTCGTGTTTTGGTGTTTGTATTTAGGCAGGTGCAAACTGGTACAATGTTATGCACAAACTGCTGCGGTCAAATAAAACAAACTACAGGCAAATATTTTGACAGCTCCATAACTCAAGTGGTCTGAAAACATGGAGCCTAAAAGTCTCTCTCTCTCTCTCTCTCTCTCTCTCTCTGCACACAACAGGTTGGCACAGACGCTCTGTCTCAGAGTGCATGATCATATCAGCGATCAAATGTAAATTACATTGTAATTTTGTCTGTCCATGTTTTATTCAGTGATGGAAAGAGTACTGAAAATCTGTACTCAAGTACAGGAACTGTTGCATTGCTAAAAATTACTCAATCGCAAGTAAAAGTACTGGTGTTAATAAAATACTCAAGTAAAAGTACAACGTATTTGTCAAAAAAACCCCAAACTACTACGATTATTAGTTACTTTTAACTGGTGATGTCACTGTCACCTCTCCAGATAGGGCTCTAAATTTTGTGTTTTGTTTTACCAATAGTTAAAACACAAACAATCAATAATCATTAATAACTGATAAGATAGAAAACAAGTGTTTTTTGCTCATTTTCATTTGTTGCTTTTTATGTCGTTCTTTTTCTCATTTTAAGTTTTTATTTCCTTATTCAGCAAAGGTCTCAGGCAGAAAAAAAAAAAAAAATAGATGAGGTGCAGTTGCTGCCACGACTATTGTAGGAATATCCATGAATACATTTTTAAATTCTCAACACAAAATCAATTAGTGATCAATCATTAACATTCATTAACATTTTGTTTTGTTTTGTTTTTCATCCATATGTCCTGGTTTTCATTGGCTTGTTTACTGGCTACAAAAATGCAGATAAAAGGTCTAGATATTACCGAAAATTGTACTCAGTACTCAACTATGATTTGAAAAGTAACTAAGTAGGTTACATGGCATAATGATTACTTAGTACAAGTAAAAGTAAAGACTTGAAAATCTGCTCATAAAAGTACAAGTACCCCAAAAAAGTACTTAATTACAGTAGTGTGAGTATTTGTAATTAAGTACTTCCACCCCTGGTTTTATTGCTCCTAAATCTAGATTATTAGACATGTATGGAGAGTCAGAGCTGTTATCAGACAGTTGCTCTGCATGTACAAAAGTCCAGAGATTCAGATGTGAAACTGCAGCAGATCGTCTTGACCATGTCTTCATTCCTAAATGAGTTGCTGCCTTGTGATTGGCTGATTAGAAATTTGCATTAACAAGCAGTTTGACAGGTGTGCCCAATAAAGTGTAAGAAGAAGAGTGTATATTGTGCTATTTCCTCCACCAGTGCTAAATCCTCATTCAAATACTACGGTCTACACCACTTCTGTACCTGTTATTCATTGAACATGTCATAATAGTAGATCACCTGTAAGATGCCCAATGATTATTTGGGATCTTACCAGATCAGGACCAAAGACTTTAGAAGATAGAGCTGTTTCATAAAAGCATGATGTTTTTCAAAGCAACAATGTTCTCTACACAAAAAGGCTTTTAGTGCTTATTTTCTGTACCACAATCTATGAAGCTCTTAGCATGGCCATTAGCATCATTATCATGTGTTTAGCATTTGCCTAGTTTTCCCAGTTTTACCATTAGAGGGAACGTGCCATCCTTTGACCCAAACAGAGAGCATGAAGAGATTACATTTTTTTCAGCCACTTTAGAGTAAAAAAAAAAAAAATGTGTTTGGTTGGGTAATACTCAGACAGTAGCACAAACACCAAGTGTGAGAGGGAAAAAAAAATCTCATGAAGGATGATTTAATTTCACCTGAGCGGCCTGCAGTTTGTGTCAATAGTCTTTTATTTATCCTCAAATGTGAAAAGTGAGCAAATCCATCATATCAGGAGTGGATGTCACTGTTTTCTATCTGGCACTTCTGAGAAGAAGGGGGAAAAAACTGTATCAGCAAACAGTTTAGGTAGTCTGAAAGCACCAGGAAATGCAATATGCCACTTTAGAAAAACACCTGTCATCACTTCAGACACACCGGATGCTCTTTTGGCAAACTTCAGGAAATCATCAACACTTTATTGCTCCTAATCTTGTGGCTGCGCAGGACAGATGGAGAACAGAGAATGCTATTTACTATTAATGATGCAGACAGAGCTTTTTCTTCTCTTCAAAGTGTCAATTATGGAATCATTAAGAGAGCAAAGATGCCTGGAGCTGTTGGAATAGTTTTCTACCATTGTTGAACGTGACACATTGTTACTAAAAGCCTGTATTTAACTGCAGCATAAATCTTCTGCTTGAAAAATCAGTGGTAAATTTATTTGACTTTACTTGGCTTTTACATCATTTAATCTCTTTTGTGTACTTGCAAATCTTACTTTTGCCCTAAAGTCAGCTGATACATTTTGTTCTTTCCTGACATCTGATCCTTAAACCTGAGATCTGTGTATGTGACGGTTTGATGGAGTGGTGTCACCATACCACATGAACATTGTGCAAAGTCAACAGACCTGCCCACTCATGGGTAAATCTTCAATTTGTATGCAACATTTTTGATATCAGGATGATAACGTCTTTTTAGATCATTACTATATAAACTATATATACCATAGATTTTCAGCTTGTCACGCTCGCTGTGCAGTACAAACAAGGGATGGTGCATTGTTTACAAAGGTTGAGTGTGTCAAATAAGACTTGGTACACTTTTCAAAAAAAGTCACCACACAATACAAGCTTAATCTACACATACATTTACATATACGAAGTAAAAACTAGATAGAAAAAACTGCATTTATTTTGAAATTAATCCCATTTACATTACCTTTTCTCACATGAAGTTGCTCTTTTTGTCTAAGAATCATGCAAAAATCTCAGTGGAGGTCTTACAACCCTGGAGGATCTTGATTTGGGCATTTTTGGACAAACTCCATTTTCTCCATCTGCCCCACATTGTGTGTATTCACGGGTTTAAATGCAAATTGTTTATGAATACAGTGGATTCAAAGCACACAAGGCCACTTTTTCTGCACTTCGCATCCAGTGTTTGAGAGTTAACCAGGTCTAATCATAAATAAGTGACATTAACTGCCACTAATATACTTTTTACTTTGGGTTGTTAATGAAAAAGTTGGTTCAAGCTGGTTTCTGGTTATGGCCAAATACAAAACTTGGGACATACAAAAACATGAGCCACTGTAAAGAGCACTGAACTTAAAATGTACTTGAGTCCACAAAACAGCGATAAGCCAATAATCTCAGTTTGTTTGTATTACACCACAAACAAAAGACAATTTTTTTAAAGCCACTACAATCACAATCAATCGACAAAAAATCATTGAAGTAATTGGAAATGTTTGCTAAAACACCTACTCAAGGGGACAACAAAATCCAAAGTTTGGGTCTACGGCTGCACCAATCAGGAGGATTATGGTTAATAAACCTCTGGGATTTATCGTGTAATTACTGAGAAAAATAACACGTCTTACTTCCAAACCCGCAATCGATAAAGGGTAGAAAATGAGAGTTTAATGATTTCCATTTTTAAATGATTTAATGGTGCAGGGAGGCAGTAATTAGGCACTTCTTTTCAATTAGCAAAGTGTCCTCACTTTCCAATTTTACTGTGGAAAAATAAATGGAGAGATAAATAATGCATGTGTTTCCATACACCCGTCTGTCAATTTTATGACATTTATGCATAATAAAGTTGTATTTATATAAATAATTTCACCTTTTAGATCAACACGTCTCACAATCCAATACTGCTGCATACTTTGGCCTTTAAAAGGAAACAATGCTGATTAAAAACAGGTCTCGCTGCTGCTGCATTAAGAGCTGCAGCGTGTTATTGGTCCACATTAAGGCTGATCCTTCAGAAGAGTACATACATTAACATTTCTCCATGTATCCCTTTCTTACATGTATTCTGAAGGACAAAGAAATGAGCAGCTGAAAGCTTCACATGCTTTAATTAAAAGCTCCTGCGTGCATACTTCTTGTATCGTGGTGTACTGACAGGAAAGTGGTTGTGTAACCATGGAAACACATTTAAAGTGTGCACGACTCTGTGCATGTGTGCCTGAATTAAAACCACATTAGCACAAAAAGCACATTAGAGGAGAGCCCAAACACCTGCATACAGCTGAGTGTTTCTTACTGTTGATTTAGTGGCAGCAACAACATGTGTTAGTGCTAATTAAAAATCACTCTGAACTTTGCTCCTGATATTTCGAATGTTTGAAAGCACCAGAATGGATCCGCAATTCAATCATGCAAAACAAAGCCTTCATTATTTTCTGAGAGAGAGTTTGTAGATCTGTTTCAACCCAAACCCCTGAGCAGGAGAAATGAGAGAGGGACTATTCTGCTTTCTTGTATTTTAAAAATGGATGAGAGGTAACAATGCTGGATGTTTGAACTAAACCTAATGTTTCAAACACCAAGGTCTGCTCATAATTCTGCCCCTGACAGGATTCTGGAGGGTTGGCCAATCAGATGGCAGAGTTTTGAGTTTGAAGTGTTTCAGGAAGAGGCTGAAATAAGTGTGTGTGAAAAACAGGGACTTTATTTATTTATTATTAATCTACTTTTATAGCTGTTAAACATGTAAAGTTTATTTGAGGGCACCAACACAAAGCTGAAAGAATGCACACATTTAAGAGTGGGCTTTAACATAGCTGTTACAGAAGGTAGTAGTTTCATCATGTCATGTCTTACTCTCATTCATTAAGCCTGAACCATCAAAAACTGGCCTGGAAATTAGTTTGTTTTGTTTTTTTTAATTTTGACTTCTTTCACAAAATCTATGATAGCATATTGATTTATCATTTTGTTTATTGTATTTCTTTCTTTCTTTCATTTGATGACCCTCATCTTTTTTTTTTAATAATTATTTTATTTTAGCATGTATTTAAAGAAACTATTAATCATGTCTCTAAGATGAGGTTTTTGAAACTCATGGAGCAAATATGACTTTTTTGGGACAAAGGGTACTATGGATGTATGTATGTATTCAATTTCTGGATGAATTTTGAAATTTACATTTTCACATTCACTTTGAATAAAATAGTTACATCAAGATCACGCCTTTTTTCTTTTTTCAAAAAAAAAACATTGGATATTGTGGTGTGGAAATGTCATGATTTCATAGCATCAAAGAGTTGACTTTTCAGATACAAAATGATGAAGCAGAAGGGTGGTGAATCATTGAACGAATGAATGAATGAATGAATGAATGAATGCGTGCATGAATGAATGAACGAATGAATGAATGAATGAATGAACAAATGAATGAATGAATGAATGAATGAATGATGCTTATTTTGAAGAATGTAAAAGAATAACAAAAAGCCAACAGAGAGTCAAAACAGGGAAACCACAATTTTGCAATGAATCAAAAGGAAAAAAGGAATTTTGCAAATAAAACAAAACAAAAAAGCAAAACATACTTTTAAATCACTAATTTACCTTCTTTTACATTTTCAAAGAGGAGTGTAAAGAAGTAAAACGTATCAATTTCCACCCCTTCTCTATTTTAAATTAATGATAGGAGGTCCAGTTAGCCAACCTACGACGCCTACACACATACATACACCACTTTGTAATCTAATGTTATTTTTGCCCATTGACACCATTCATCCACACTGCGTAAAAATGTAAAGATACAACATGGCACCAGAGGTCCCCTTGAATATATCCTTTAATAGCTTATGAAAAACAACACCTTACCTCCTCTTTAGTGTCAGTACATGCAAATAAAAAAGAAAAAAAAATCTATATCATTTGGAAACTGAATTTAAATCATGAACCGTTGCTATTACATGGAGACATGAAAGACTTATTTTTCCCTGGACATCGGCATAAAATATATTCTGTATGCAAATCATAATTATTGTTTTTTTTTTTTTTTTTTTTTTTTTTTTTGTAGCTAACCTCGTCCTGATCCATGGTACACAATACCTGGAACCAATGTGTCAATCTAAGGTTTGGGCCAAATGTAATCCTCAGTGTATTTGACAATTTGACATTCAACAGTCTAAGCTTTCACAAATCAAAGAACGAGAGCAAACATAAAACCAACCTGTGTGTAATTTCTAGCAGTTGCCTGTTTGATCATTCGTCCCATACGTCTCATGTCTTCAGTCTCTGTGTGTCAGGAAACAGAAATGATCATCTGGGTTTAAAGCCCTATATCGTAAATCTGTGTAATCTTTGTGAGACAGGGTTGAACAAAACATATTAAATGTGTGTGAGAGAGACTGTACATATGGTGGTTTATGTGTATGAGTAGATGCACTGTGAGTGTGTGTGTGTGAGTGTGTGTGTTTGAGGCATGGGCAGCAGATTTGAGTGTGGGCTCCTGGGAGATCTCATGATTAAAGAGAGAAAAGCCTCTATAAGAGGGCAGAGCTGAGGGCCCTCCGTGTCTGTGTGTTCCTGTTATATGTCAGGGTGCTTTCAGAGGTTATCCCTTCAGAGGATGGTCACTGACACCATTTAGATTGTGCTTTTAACCTCTGCGGACGACACACACTTCACACACACACACACACACACACACACACACACACACGCACGCACGCACACACTTCACACACAGTGCACATGCTCAAATGCTCTCCTTTCTCCTTTCATTCCTGTCTCACCTCATTTCAGATGTTTGACACAGACACTCACAAAAGCCAGGTGTTAGTACACAGACTTTTTTTTTTTGACAAATCATCCCTGCTGACCTCAAAATCCCTCGACCCCTGAAGTGCTTAAGAGTAAATACAGTAGTAAAGAGAAACTTTACAGTGATATGTTCCTCAGTGAGTTTAAAGCAGGGGAAAAAACTGGTGATACAGTGGGAATATATTTGACTCTTTCAGCCTGTCAAGTCTGACATCAAACCAACGATTGGAATTTGAGGCGTGAGCTAAAACCAAGGCAATAAAAATTGAACCAAGATATGGACGCTGTTAGCAACACCAAAACATTGATCTAGATTAATATAATCTGTAAATGCTTTCTCTACTATTAGATACATTAGATCTTACGATAAATTTGGCTCAACACAATATTATTTTATTCCCCTAGGCAGCTTTAAAATAATACATTTTATCACACTAGTGTCTTAGAAAGCACTTGTTTTAGCCCCTGACTGCCACACTTGATTTTAGCTGCTTTCCCTTTAAGGCTCCCTACCCCACCAACCCCTCTCTGATTGGGAAGCTCTTTTAAAGGCAGAGCTATAAGCAGACCTTGGTGTTTGAGGCCCAGCCCCTCCATGAACAGCTATATGAGCCCAATGAGCTGTGATGTCTTCATCACTTCAGTCTTGTGTAGATCTTGTGCTTTTTTCAGTTTTCAGAGCCATTTCAAGGATTTCTCCAATAAATAAATACATAGAGGTTTGAAAATCTGCATCATAAAATATTAAAACACATGAAGATAAAACACTATAAATACTGAATTACTTCCTAATAAAATGCTAAAATACTAAAATACTTAATAAAAAAATACTAACTAAATACTAAAATGTTTAGTTGTTCAGTGTGTTTTATAATTTTTAAAAAAGGATAACAATCAACGAAAGAAAGTTTTTTTTGGTTTTTTTTTTTCAGTGATTTTTTATCCATTACAAGATATTTCAGGGGACCGCATTTGGAATCCAGGTGACCCAACATGGGCTCCCGACCCAAAGGTTGAGAAACCCTGGTCTGAGGTGTTGCTAGTTTTGACCCACTGTATACAGAAGGCAGCCAGGGAGTGAATACAAAACATTATAACAGTCACTTGAGGCTCGTTACCTTCTAATCTAAAAAAAAAAAAGTACCTGAAGTTTCACAGAGAGAAAAAGGTGAAATATTGGGAAAAAAAAAGTCTCTGTTCATGAGTGCAACACCAGAAGTCATCATCTTTTAGCCTTTTACATTTCCCTAATCCACAGATTCAACCTGGCTGCCAAGCTATCATTAGTAGCACTCTATATTTACAGCCATGACAACCTGAAGGCTTGGCAAGAAATTCAGCTTTCCACACCCTTTGGAAGCTCCGATCACTGGAGCATGATCTGAATGAAGAAAATAATAAGTTCTTGCAGTTGAAAGCTAGCTGCATTCATCAATATTGGCAAAGCCTCAAGCTCCCATTCTGACTCTGATGGTTCGACATGTTTAGGAAAGTTAATTCAGTATACTACTTCAATTCACTCATCACACCAGGAGAGACACAATTTGCCTTCTCGAGTCATTAAATCCAGAGAGAGAGAGCAGCTCTTTCAATCTCCTTTATTGTACAGTGACAACCAGAAGGACCTTCCATCATCTTTAATGTTAAGACTGACAGACTGAAGTACGCTTCATCATCTTTAGTCTGAAACCAGACTACAAGACAGCGGGGAGGCCTTCTATCTCCGTCAGCCTCAAGTCTAGACGGAGGCATCGTCAAGGATCCTCCATCACCTACAGAAGGCTGAAAGTGACTACAGACAGTACTTTGCTTGACGTGTTGCTGCTCAGACAAATGGAAGCACACAGTAAAGAACTTTGCAAGTGGAGGACCTCTGACTGTTATTCAGCTGAAAGGGAGGATGTATAGAGGATGTTAGCTGTATATACCATCAAAAAAAGATTCATTTCGAATGAAGAGATTGATGAAGAATCGTTGATGAAGAATCACATCCATGCAGCATACAAAACAATGGGATTTTATTTATAAAGTCCTTTTCTAGACACACGTAAACATCATATAAAACATTACTTTATTAAGGACATGAATAAGAAAAAAACAAAACATACATTTAAAGGTGGTGGAGACCGTGATGACACATGTTTTACTAATTGGAAGACAATTGACAAAGACCAAGCACTGAACCCTGAGGGACACCATGGAACTGGGGAGCTTTTGGAGTTTACAATTGTTGATGTGGATGAAGTGATATGTGTCTGTGAGGTATGATTTGATCCAGGAAAGTGCAGTGCCAGTGATTCGCAGAGTTGACTGTACATGAGGTGTGAGGATTCAAGGATTCAAGGAGTTTTATTGTCATACAACCCATGTAAAAACATGGGTGGGACGAAATTAGGTTACCCTGGTCCCAGAGCAAGCCCAATCATAGAAATGAGAATAATAAAATATAAATATACAATAAAAAAGAGAATAAAAGAAGAACACAATCAACTAGCCTTTTTAACAAATAGACAGAATAAAATGATTAACTGTGCAAAAATTGCAGTGTTCATTTGTCGGGGGGGGGGG